>CM035847.1:288119337-288333208 GCA_020510985.1 Pholidichthys leucotaenia | reverse complement strand
AGACAGCAGTGGTTCTGGAAAAAGCACATCGTATTGGCCCACGGAGAGATAAGGGACCGCCGAGGACCTTAATTATGAAGTTTCTTAGCAACAGAGACAGGATGAAGATCTTCAACGCTGCACGAGCTAAAAAAGGAGAGATTAAACACCAGGACCAGCAGGTGCGGTTCTACCCAGATTTGGCCACAGGAATCCAGCAATTGAGGAAGCAGTTTGATCCCGTACGTAAGGAGCTGCGCAACCTTGGGATTCGTCATGGTGTAATCTATCCTGCGAGACTGCTGACCACGTATGAGGGCAGAACCCACATCTTCAAGACCCCAGAGGAGGCGCAGGAGTTCATCAAGAAGATCAAAGAAGAAGAAGAGACTGGTGGGAGCTAAGCATGAACAAAATATAAGGTAGAATAATTAAGCATTTGCACAGGCATCTGACTGACTTGAAGTAAATAGTAAGTTTACAAAATATAGATTGTATTATATATTAAAAAAACAAAACAAAAACAAAACAAACAAACAAAAAAAAAACTATGATGTACAAAGTTGTTAAAAATTTTGGAGTTAAGTTGGAAAACTACAGAGGAGAGTTAATGTTACGTCATTAAAAGCAGTAGAGTTAGGGTGATTGGGAGGATGAAGAAGGAGTGGCTTAGGCTGTTCCCCGTGGGTGTGGAACGGTCGATGGCTATATCGGGAGACAGAATTTTTCTTTTGATTTTGGGGGGTTTGCCACAAGTGTGGGAAGGGGAAATTTGTTTGTGTGTAGTTTGTAGGATGAATGTTCAACCACTCATGTTTTTGCTTCTCTGTATGAGCATGTTTACACTGCAAGGTAATCCCAAACTCTCTATTGATCATGGACCAAAGTGTTAATCTTAATTTAACTTCATGGAATTGCAGAGGTCTACAAAATTTTAAAAAACTTAAACAAGTTATGAATAAAATAAAGGACATGGGTTCAAGAATTGTGTTTTTACAAGAAACTCATCTGATAGAGGAGGATGTTAAAAGAATTAGGAGTAGATGGCAGGGAAGTGTATTCACCTCTTCATTTTCATCCCGAGCCAGGGGAGTTATGACTCTCATACATAAATCAGTTCCTTTTCAAGTGAAAAATGTAATTGGAGACAAATTTGGAAGATATGTAATCATTCAAGGTTCTTTGCTATTAGAAAATATAAATCTTGTGAACTTATATGGTCCCAATATAGATGATCAGAAGTTCTTTGCTAATTTATTTCTCATCTTATCATCACTTACAGGGCAACATATAATAGCAGGGGATTTTAATTGTACATTGAATCCAGGTGTGGATAGATCAACAGGACTGGATTGTACGCACATTGGATGTAGGATGACTATTAATCATTTTATGAAAGAATTGAGATTGTTAGATATATGGAGAGAAATGAAACCACAAGTTAAAGCCTATTCTTGTTATTCCAGTACCTACAAGACATTCTCACGTATTGATTATTTTTTGATTTCCACAGAATTAAGGTCCAAGATTCAAAACTGCTTTTATGATAACATTGTGATCTCTGATCATGCACCCTGTTGTCTAATATATGTAGATAAAAAATTGACAAAGGAATAAGGTAGATGGCAATTTCAGCATAAATGGCTTCAGGATGAGGAATTTGTCAAGTATATAGAAAAAAAGATAGACGAGTTCTTTGACATCAATACTACACAAACATCAGCATGTGTAAAGTGGGAGGCTTTCAAAGCTTTTATTAGGGGACATATTATTAGTTATACAGGATCAAAATCTAAGAAGACTCGAGAGGAGAGAGCTAAATTGGAACATAAAATAAAAAGTCTTCAGGAAAAAGTGTATGCAGGAAGTGACCCAAGGTTGGAGAATGAATTACTGATTTTGAGAGCTGAATACGACAAAAAATCAGCGAATAGAGCTGCCTCGAGTCTTCTAAGATTGAAACAATCTTTTTATGAACAAGGTGAAAAATCAGGAAAATTATTAGCATGGCAGATTAAACAATTGGAAATTAAAACACCAATTACCAGTATTATAAGTAACGGACAGGTAGTTATAGATCCTTTAGAAATTAATAGAGCCTTTAGAGATTACTATGAAAAATTATATGATACCAAAAATGAACCTGATTTAACAAAACTAAATGGGTTTTTGAACGAACTATCTATACCGTGTATACCAAATGAAAACAGGGAGATATTGGAGTCTAAAATTAGTCAAGAAGAAGTTGGGCTAGCCATTGATAATATGAAATCAGGAAAAAGTGCAGGACCAGATGGTCTTCCAGTTGACCTTTATAAAAATTTAAGAATAAATTAATAAAACCTTTTTTGGAAATGGTTTTAGAAGCATTTCAAAATAATAATTTACCATCATACATAAATAATGCCTTAATTATACTGCTGCCAAAACCAGGTAAGCCCTCTAATAAATGTGAAAATATGAGACCAATAAGCCTATTAAACGCCGACCTTAAGATAATCTGTAAAATTTTAGCAAGACGAATACAAGAAATTTTACCAAATATTATTAATCGAGATCAGAATGGCTTTATAAAGGGTAGACAAGGCTTCCATAATGTAAGAAGACTATTTAATATTATTTATTCTAATAAAGAAGCACCGGATACAGCTCTCCTATCATTGGACGCCGAAAAGGCCTTTGATAGAGTTGAATGGCCCTTTCTTTTTGAAGTCCTACAAAGGTTTGGACTTGGAAATAATTTCATAAAATGGGTTCAAATAATATACAATAATGCTACAGCAGAAATCCTAACAAATAACAATATTTCAAAACCAATAAAAATCAATAGAGGATGTCGACAAGGCTGTCCACTTTCACCTTTACTGTTTACTATGGCAATTGAACCTTTAGCGATAGCGATACGTTTACATTCACAAATATATGGAATTAAAGTTGGACCAACAGAACATAAAATCTCCCTGTACGCCGATGATATAATTTTGTTTATGTCGAATCTAAAAAAATCAATTCCAACCTTGTTGAATTTAATAAAGAATTTTGGGGAAATATCAGGATATAAAATAAATAAAACTAAATCTTCAATATTAATGCTAAATGAGACCCAGAGAAATTACCCAGCCCCTGAGGCAAATCAATTCAATGTTGTAAATCAGTTTAAATATTTAGGAATCCAAATTATGCCTAAGCTAGAATCAGTCGCCAGCGTCAACTATGAAGCCTTAATGTCAGATATCAATGAGTTAACTCAGAGATGGATGTCACTACCAATGTCGATGATCGGGAGAATCAATATACTTAAAAGTAATATTTTACCTAAAATACTTTATTTATTTCAATACATTCCCTTATCACCACCTTTAGATCTATTCTCAAGAATAAAAAAAAAGTTAGTGGAATTTATATGGAACAACAGGAGGGCTAGATTACGTCTGTCTTTATTATATTTACCATTTGATCGTGGAGGTCTGAAATGTCCAAATTTTATGTTGTATTATTGGTCGGCACAACTGAGGTCTATGACATATTATTTTTCATCAAATGATCTCCCTCACTGGACTGAAATGGAATCATACAATTTACCTTTACCTCTTCCCATATTCATATACTCAGATTCGGCAAAAAAATTACAAAAACAAGTTAAAAATCCATTTGTAAAGCATATGATCAAAATATGGTGTGAAGCTAAAAACTATTTAAAAGAACCACAGTTATTGTCACAATTTAGTCCAATATGGGGTAATCAATATTTTAAACCAGGGAGAGCGGACGCTGTATTTAAAGTATGGAATTTAAAAGGGATACAAAAGATTCAGGATTTATATTTGCCATGTGCAGACAACATAATGTCTTTTGAAGAGCTGAGGATCAAATTTAATCTCAATAGAACACATTTTTTTAAATATCTTCAACTTAGAAACTTTATTCGATCAAATCAAAATAAAGCTCTCACTCGACCTATTTATTCATCCTTGGAAAAAATGATGATGAAAGATAGTAAAAGAAAGGGTATTATTTCAGAGTTTTATAACTCATTGACACTATCTTCAAGTGAAAATTCACTGAAAAGATTAAACTACTGGAAAGAAGATCTGCAAATTGAAATTTCGGAGGAACAATGGGAATTGGCTTGTACAGAAGCTCAAACCAAATCAATAAATGCACGCCTTAAATTGATACATTTCAAATGGTTAATGCGGATGTATGTTACACCGGAGGAGTTAAATAGATATAACAAAAATATACCAGATACATGCACAAAATGCATGGAAAGTAAAGGAACCCTATTTCATTGTTTATGGGAATGTAGATTAATAAGAATGTTTTGGGAAGAGGTGAGGGTAACAATTGAAAAAATAATCTCAAAACAAATCATACTGAATCCTAAACTGTTTTTGTTGGGTCTGTACCCAGAAAAGCATAATTTTAATAAAAGTGAAAGAACATTCATAGACCTCAGTTTGCTTAATGCCAAAAAATGTATTGCACTATTATGGAAAAAGACTCATAGACCAGATGTGACTCAGTGGTTAAGACAGATGTTAACAAACCTTCCATTAGAAAGAATAACATATATACTGAAATCAAAGGAAATTGTGTTTGAGAATATATGGAGACCTTTTATTGATTATGTAAAAAAATTTAAACATAACTCTTGAAGAAGAAGGTGAATGATGTGTGTGGACCTTGTAAATTCCAAACTGGTGAACATAATGTGTATACTTATGTATTGGATTGTCTAGACTAAACAGAGGAGCATTGTTGAAGACTTGATTTTGTTGGTGGTTGTTGGTGTTTTTAGTGCATTTTTTTTTTTTTGTAGTACTTTGGCGTTGGTGTTTGATTGTTTGTGTCATGTTTGTTAAAAAAAAAAGGTTCAATAAAGATATTGTGGACAAAAAAAAAACAAGGTCGGAATTGATTTTTTAAGATTCGACATAAACAAAATTATGTCATCGGCATACAGGGAGATTTTATGTTCTGTTGGTCCAACTTTAATTCCATATATTTGTGACTGTAGACGTATCGCCATCGCTAAAGGTTCAATTGCCATAGTAAACAGTAAAGGTGAAAGTGGACAGCCTTGTCGACATCCTCTATTGATTTTTATTGATTTTGAAATATTGTTATTTGTTAGAATTTCTGCAGTAGCATTATTATATATTATCTGAACCCATTTTATGAAATTATTTCCAAGTCCAAACCTTTGTAAGCCTTCAAAAAGAAAGGGCCATTCAACTCTATCAAAGGCTTTTTCGGCATCCAGTGATAAGAGAGCTGTATCCGGTGCTTCTTTATTAGAATAAATAATATTAAATAGTCTTCTTACATTATGGAAGCCTTGTCTTCCCTTTATAAAGCCATTCTGATCTCGATTAATAATATTTGGTAAAATTTCTTGTATTCGTCTTGCTAAAATTTTACAAATTATCTTAAGGTCGGCATTTAATAGGCTTATTGGTCTCATATTTTCACATTTATTAGAGGGCTTACCTGGTTTTGGCAACAGTATAATTAAGGCATTATTCATATATGATGGTAAATTACTATTTTGAAATGCTTCGAAAACCATTTCCAAAAAAGGTTTTGTTAATTTATTCTTAAATTTTTTATAAAGGTCAACTGGAAGACCATCTGGTCCTGCACTTTTTCCTGATTTCATATTATCAATGGCTAGTCCAACTTCTTCTTGACTAATTTTAGACTCCAGTATCTCCCTATTTTCATTTGGAATACACGGTATAAATAGTTCATTCAAAAACCCATGTAGTTTTGTTAAGTCAGATTCATTTTTGGTATCATATAATTTTTCATAGTAATCTCTAAAGGCTCTATTAATTTCTAAAGGATCTATAACTACCTGTCCTTTACTTATAATACTGGTAATTGGTGTTTTAGATTCTAATTGTTTAATCTGCCATGCCAATAACTTTCCTGATTTTTCACCTTGTTCATAAAAAGATTGTTTCAATCTTAGAAGACTCGAGGCAGCTCTATTCGCTGATTTTTTGTCATATTCAGCTCTCAAAATCAGTAATTCGTTCTCCAACCTTGGATCTCTTCCTGCATATACTCTTTCTTGAAGAATTTTTATTTTATGTTCCAATTGGACTCTCTCCTCTCGAGTCTTCTTAGATTTTGAACCTGTATAACTAATAATATGTCCCCTAATAAAAGCTTTGAAAGCCTCCCACTTTACACATGCTGATGTTTGTGTAGTATTGATATCAAAGAACTCATCTATCTGTTTTTCTATATACTTAACAAATTCCTCATCCTGAAGCCATTTATGCTGAAATTGCCATCTACCTGGTTCCTTTGTCAATTTCTTATCTACATACATTAGACAGCAGGGTGCATGATCAGAGATCAGGATGTTATCATAAAAACAGTTTTGAATCTTGGACCTTAATTCTGTGGAGATCAAAAAATAATCTATACGTGAGAATGTCTTGTAGGTATTGGAATAACAAGAGTATGCTTTAACTTGTGGTTTCATTTCTCTCCATATATCTATCAATTTCAATTCTTTCATAAAATGATTAATGGTCATCCTACATCCATTGTGCGTACAGTCCAGTCCTGTTGATCTATCTATACTGGGATTCAATGTACAATTAAAATCCCCTGCTATTATATGTTGCCCTGTAAGTGATGATAAGATAAGAAATAAATTGGCAAAGAACTTTTGATCATCTATATTGGGACCATATAAGTTCACCAAATTTATGTTTTCTAATAGCAAAGATCCTTGAATGATTACATATCTTCCAAATTTGTCTCCAATTACATTTTTCACTTGAAATGGGACTGATTTATGTATGAGAGTCATAACTCCCCTGGCTCGGGATGAAAATGATGAGGTGAAAACATTTCCTTGCCATCTACTCCTAATTCTTTTTACATCTTGCTCTATTAGATGAGTTTCTTGTAAAAACACAATTTTTGAACCCATGTCTTTTATTTTATTCATAACTTGTTTAAGTTTTTTTAAATTTTGTAGACCTCTGCAATTCCATGAAGTTAAATTAAGATTAACGCTTTGATTTATAATCAATAGGGAGTTTGGGATTACCTTGCAGTGTAAACATGCTCAAACAGAAAAGCAAAAAAATGAGAGGTTGAACATTCACCCTACAAACTACACACAAACAAATTCCCCCTTCCCACATTTGTGGCAATCCCCCCAAAAGCAAAAGAAAAATTCCGTCTCCCGATATAGCCATCGACCGTTCCACACCCACGAGGATCAGCCAAAGCCACTCCTTCTTCATCCTCCCAATCACCCTAACTCTACTGCTTTTAATAACGTAACATTAACTCTCTTCTGTAATTTTCCAATTTAACTCCAAAATTTTTTTAGCAATTTTGTACTTTTTTTTTTTTTAATATGTAATACATTCTATATTTTGTAATCTTGTTATATGCTTCTAATCAGTTAAATGCTCAAATATTCTACCCTATATTCTGTTCATGCTTAGCTCCCACCAGTCTCTTCCTGGATCTTCTTGATGAGCTCCTGCGCCTCCTCGGGGGTCTTGAAGATGCGTGTTCTGCCCTCATATGTGACCAGAAGTCTTGCAGGGTGAATCACTCCATGACGAATCTCAAGGTTGCGCAGTTCTTTGCGGATGGGGTCAAACTGCTTCCTTAATTGTTGGATTCCTGAGGCCAGATCCGGCCTGTTCCTCTGGTCTGAATCGCTGGGGGCATTTGGGGATGGGTGGTGAGGGCGGTTTGCAGGGGCGGACGTCGGTTCCGGACTGTGGGTGTGCTTTGTGGGGTCATCTTTATAGTATGGAACCGCACCTGCTGATCTTGGTATTTAATTTCTCCTTTGGCCCGCACCGCGTTGGAGATCGTCATCCTGTCTCTGTAGCTGAGAAACTTCATAATTAGCGTCCTCGGTGCTGCCTTGTTACCTCTCGGTGGGCCAATTCGGTGGGCGCTTTCCAAGACGACTGATGATTTTAGCTCCGCGTTGTTCAGCGCCTCCGGGATCCACCTCTCCAAAAAGGAGCATGAATCACGACCTTCGGCTCCCTCCGGTAAACCCACCAGCCTCAGGTTGTTCCTTCTGGACCGAGATTCCAAGTCCAGAACGCTATTTTCCAGATCTTTATTTTTTTTTTCCAAAGTGCGCACCTTTATTTGAAGTCCGCTGATTTCATCCTCCGCACTTGAAACACGAAGCTCCGCCTGCATCACTCGCTCCACGCAGTCACCCAACTCCTTTCTCATTGCATCCAACGCTGCCATAATCCCATCAAGTTTAGCGGAAAAGTCTGCTCTCATTGAGCTAATGGCAGCCAGCACTGCACCTGTGCCGCCATCGTCAGCAGCAGCAGTTACCGCACCACCGCTAGTTTCATCCGCCATATCCGCAGCTTTTTCTACTGCGCCACAAACTTTAAAGTCCGTTAATTTGGACTGCTTTGGCGATTCAATTTTTCCCCCTCCTGATTTCCCAGCCTTAGTCTTCACCGGCATATCCTCACCCAAACGCTGGGAAAAGTTCTGTTTCAAATGAGAGAGTTATTTGCCGAATTTTTATTTCCAGGGGCAGAGCAGAGTGATACGTGTCCTTCTAGGCGGCCGCCATAACCGGAAGTCCACCTATTTATTAATTTTATTTTATATTTACTTATTTTTGTAGTTTTTTTATTTGGGTTCTAAATCTTTTATTGGGTTTTAGACTTGAGTTTTTAACCTCTTTGACTAGTCTTTAACTTTTTAATATGACCCTTCTCTCTTATCTCTTTGTTTTGTCTCTTATCTCTTTGTCCTATGTCCTGATTGGCGGCCTTGAGCACTTTCATCACGTTTATAGTCAGCTACATGTGTGCCTGTGTTTGTGTTCATGTCAAATGTAATTGTGGTTTGTAAATATGGATGTTATCTGACTGCAAAACAAATCTACCTATGGGTACAAATAAAGCAACCTGAACCTGAATAAACAAATAATCACAAGAGAACTCAATGCAAGAACGTGGGCTGGGACCCATGCCCCAGAGACAAACAATATGAATTATACTGTAAATCAACGTGAGGACATGCGGCCCAGACCACATCCTGACAGTATCCCCCTCTTAAGGGGCAGCTTCTAGATGACCCCTAAGAGTAACACCAACAACAAAAAATTAAAAACCCTCACAGGGTAGGTGGTGGGGGTACAAGGCCAGGTGGACCAAAACAAACTGTAACCCCCCCCCCCCAACAGAGTCCAAAACATACAACACAGTTCATGGGGCCAAACGAAGGCTAAGACCCCAAAACCCAAGACAAACGATCGGGTGGTCTACTCAAGTCCATGGTCCACCGGACCACAAAAAACAATGGTGTCAGGGGGCCTACCCAAGTCCATGGGCCCTCAGACTGGAGAACAACGTGGGTCAGGGGGCCTGCCCCACTTCATGGACCCCCAGACCGGAATGCAGGGCCAGTCCAGCGATCTGCCACTGTCCTTAGGCCACTGAACCGGAGAACAAGATGGAATAGCGGCCGCAGGAACACAGAGCTCACCAAACAAACAGAAAGGAACCCTATGCTCTGCAACCAGTGACTGCTGCACACTGATCCCGGCCTCTTTAACAGCAGGTGGAGGACTACTGGCCTCTTGGATGACTGTTGAAGGCACGTCAGCCTCTTGGATGATGGTTGGAGGCATGCTGGCCTCTTGGACAATGGTTGGAAGCATGCTGGCTTCTTGGATGATGGTTGGAGGCATGCTGGCCTCTTGGACAATGGTTGGAAGCATGCTGGCTTCTTGGATGATGGTTGGGGGCATGCTGGCCTCTTGGACGAAGGTTGGAGGCACACCAGCCTCTTGAACG
This sequence comes from Pholidichthys leucotaenia, assembly GCA_020510985.1. NCBI lineage: Eukaryota > Metazoa > Chordata > Actinopteri > Cichliformes > Pholidichthyidae > Pholidichthys > Pholidichthys leucotaenia. The sequence continues at coordinate 288,323,396 of CM035847.1, read as the reverse complement.
ATGGGTGAAGTGGCCTGCTCAGATGGCCCAGGTGGAGCAGACAGCTCCGACGGCCCAGGTGGAGCAAACTAATCGGCCACTGGAACAACAGATGGAGGCCCACCAACCTCAGGAACAATGGGTGTAGGTCCCCCGACCTCTGGGACAATGGGTAGAGGTTCCCCAACCTCTGGGACAATGAGTGGAGGTTCCCTGACCTCTGGAACAATGGGTGGAGGTCCCCCAACCTCTGAAATAATGAGTGGAGGCCCTCTGACCTCTGGAATGACGTGTGGATGAGGTGGAACATGGTCCTCCTGTGGCTCCATCCTCGATGCGGCTACCTTGGAAGAGGAAGGGGAACAGGAGGTCAGTAAGGTGCCACCACAGTCAATAGCAGCAGAGACTGGTGGGGAGGACCCAAAAGCTGGTGCATTCTGCGTTTTGGTCCCCCCACCAGAAGCAAGGTAAGTCTTTTCTAAAATGGTGGTGGAAAATAAATGAAAAGGTACTTGCCTTAACTCCTGGTCTCCTGCTGCCAGGATGATGACCTCAGGGTGAACTGCTGGAGTGGTGGGCTCTGGGTGAGTTGCAGGTGTGGCAGCCTCTGGTAGGGCTGCAGCCCAGATGACCGGTGGAATTGGTACTGGAGCTGAGGAGTGGCATGGAGCTGATACTGGAGCTGGAGAGCGATGTGGAGCTAGTACTGGAGCTGGGGAGCAACGTGGAGCTGGTATCGGAGTTTGGGCAGCTGGGCCATCTGACACCAGCTGGTTCCAACTCAGCTGGGATACATGCTATGGAAGAAGCCATGGTTTGCAGTCCAGCATTAGCTGCTTCTAGGCAAACACAGTCTGCCGGTGCTCCTCCTTCTCCTCCTCGTCACCTCCACATGGCGGTACCAATGCCGCTACCCCAATCCGGAAAACCAGGAAGTCCTCTGGATCAGCTGATTCCTTCCAGATGAGTGGTTCCCCCCAAGTATGGCCAGATTTTCAGAAAAAACAGAGGTTGACACAGGAGCTGCAGGTAAGGATGGGTGGATGGAAAGGGCAGTAGAGTTAACAGCAGAAACAGGGAGCGAGGGGTCAGCACTGGTAGTGGCTGTCGCTGAGCCCCCTTCTCAGGAACAGGACAAGACCTTTCAATAATTGGTGCAAAATAATGAAATGGTACTTGCCCTTGTTCCTGGTCTGCTGCCACTGAAGACCTTTCAATAATTGGTGCAAAATAATGAAATGGTACTTGCCCTTGTTCCTGGTCTGCTGCCACTGAACTGTCTGGCAAGTCCTCCCGGGAGCAGCTGGAACTCATCAGACGGGGAGGGTATGCCTGATGCTGTTGAGCTGGCACTGGGTCAAAGGAGGAGGAAACGGAGGCCTGGGAATGGAAAGCCGGGGATGGAAAGTCGGGCCGCTGTGTCCTTCAGCACTGGCGACGACCACGTCTTCCAGCGGATGAATAAGATAAGATAAGATAAGCCTTTATTAGTCCCACAATGGGGAAATTCCAGGATTGCAACAGCACAGGGATAGCAACACTCAGAGCAATAATTAAGAAGATACAGAAGATACAAATAAGAGCCGTGTATACATACATACACATATACACTCACCGGCCACTTTATTAGGTACACCTGTCCAACTGCTCGTTAACACTTAATTTCTAATCAGCCAATCACATGGCGGCAACTCAGTGCATTTAGGCATGTAGACATGGTCAAGACAATCTCCTGCAGTTCAAACCGAGCATCAGTATGGGGAAGAAAGGTGATTTGAGTGACTTTGAACGTGGCATGGTTGTTGGTGCCAGAAGGGCTGGTCTGAGTATTTCAGAAACTGCTGATCTACTGGGATTTTCACGCACAACCATCTCTAGGGTTTACAGAGAATGGTCCGAAAAAGAAAAAATATCCAGTGAGCGGCAGTTCTGTGGGCGGAAATGCCTTGTTGATGCCAGAGGTCAGAGGAGAATGGCCAGACTGGTTCGAGCTGATAGAAAGGCAACAGTGACTCAAATAACCACCCGTTACAACCAAGGTAGGCAGAAGAGCATCTCTGAACGCACAGTACGTCGAACTTTGAGGCAGATGGGCTACAGCAGCAGAAGACCACGCCGGGTGCCACTCCTTTCAGCTAAGAACAGGAAACTGAGGCTACAATTTGCACAAGCTCATCGAAATTGGACAATAGAAGATTGGAAAAACGTTGCCTGGTCTGATGAGTCTCGATTTCTGCTGCGACATTCGGATGGTAGGGTCAGAATTTGGCGTCAACAACATGAAAGCATGGATCCATCCTGCCTTGTATCAATGGTTCAGGCTGGTGGTGGTGGTGTAATGGTGTGCGGAATATTTTCTTGGCACTCTTTGGGCCCCTTGGTACCAATTGAGCATCGTTGCAACGCTACAGCCTATCTGAGTATTGTTGCTGACCATGTCCATCCCTTTATGACCACAATGTACCCAACTTCTGATGGCTACTTTCAGCAGGATAATGCGCCATGTCATAAAGCTGGAATCATCTCAGACTGGTTTCTTGAACATGACAATGAGTTCACTGTACTCAAATGGCCTCCACAGTCACCAGATCTCAATCCAATAGAGCATCTTTGGGATGTGGTGGAACGGGAGATTCGCATCATGGATGTGCAGCCGACAAATCTGCGCCAACTATGTGATGCCATCATGTCAATATGGACCAGACTCTCTGAGGAATTGAGGAATCTCTGAGGACCTTGTTGAATCTATGCCACGAAGAATTGAGGCAGTTCTGAAGGCAAAAGGGGGTCCAACCCGTTACTAGCATGGTGTACCTAATAAAGTGGCCGGTGACTGTATATATATGTAGTCTATTGTTAAATGAGCTCCTCAGTGCGTTCAGTATGTCCTGCATAGGGTGGGACTCGGACTCCAGCAGAGATGACAGTTTAGCCACCGTCCTTCTCTCTCCTATCTCCTCCACTGGGTCAGGGTGCTGCCCCAGGACAGAGCTACCTTTCTTGATCAGTTTGTTCAGTCACTTCCTATCGGCTGCTGTAATGCCACTGCCCCAGCAGACCACTCCAAAAGTGATGGCTGATGCCACCACCGTGTCGTAGAATGTCTTCAGCAGTGCCCCTTGTACACCAAAAGACCTGAGTCTCCTCAGTAGGAACAGCCTGCGCTGTCCCTTCTTGTAGAGTGCATCGGTATTGTGTGACCAGTCTAGTTTATTGTTCAAATGAACACCCAGGTACTTGTAGGATGTCACCATCTCAATGTCTGTTCCCTGGATGTTTACTGGTGCTGTGAGGGGTTATCCTTGCCTGCGGCATTCCACCACCAGCTCCTTAGTTTTCCTCGTGTTGATCTGGAGGCAGTTCCGATGGCACCAGTCCCCGAAGTCCTGGATAAGTCCTCTGTACTCAGCTTCATCTCCGTTAGAGATGAGGCCGACGATCGCAGAGTTGTCAGAGAACTTCTGTAGATGGCAGTTTGTTGTGTTGTGTGAGAAGTCCGCAGTGTAAAGGGTGAACAGGAAGGGAGCCAAAACCGTTCCCTGGGGGGCCCCCGTGCTACCGATGATCGTGTCGGACACACAGTTCCGGGTTCTCACAAACTGTGGCCGGTTAGTGAGGTAGTCCAGGATCCATGATGACAGGTGCTGGTCCACCCCTGCGCACAGCAGCTTGTCCTTCAGGATCATTGGTTGGATGGTATTGAAATCACTGGAGAAGTCAAAGAACATGATCTTCACCGCATTCCCGGGCTTCTCCAGGTGGGACAGAGAACGGTGAAGGAGGAAGATCACTGCATCCTCCACCCCAATGCCATGCTGGTAGGCGAACTGGAGTGGATCCATCGCTGGTCCCACCAGGGGGCGGAGGTGAGCAAGGAGCAGTCTCTCCAGGGTCTTCATCAGGTGGGACGTCAGGGCCACTGGTCTGTAGCTGTTCAGGTCTTTGGGGCGGGAAGTCTTTGGTACAGGTACCACACAAGATGTTTTCCACAACTGTGGTACCCTCCCCAGCTTCAGGCTCAGGTTGAAGATGAGCTCCACAATCCCACACAGCTGATCTGCACAGGACTTGAGGAGCTCTGCGCTGATGCTGTCCCGTCCCGACGCCTTCCTCACCTTGATCTTCCTCAGCTCCGTCCTCACCTGGGTCTTAGTGAGGGTCATGTTGGGGGGGCTGTGTGTTGGGAGTGGGGGGGGGTGTTGGTGGAGTGGGGTGTGGGCAGCAGGACTTGATGTCTTTAGAGGCAGCAGTGGTTGTTGTGCAGTCGGGGGGGGGGGGGGGGGGTTGGTCAAACCTATTAAAAAACAGGTTCAGATTGTTCGCCCACTCCCTGCCCCCCGTGGCCTGGGAGGAGGTATTCTGGAGCCCAGAGATGGTTTTAAGGTTTCTCCAGACCCCACCGATGTCGCTCTGTTGCAGCTTGTCCTCCATCTTCTTCCTGAAGCTGTCCTTGCCTTCCCTGATCTTCCTCCTCAGCTCCCTCTGTACGGACTTCAGCATCTCCCTGTTCCCCGACCTGAAGATCCTCTTCTTCTCTCTCAGAAGTGTTTTTATCTCAGGGTTGATCCAGGGTTTGTTGTTCGAGCAACTCCGTATGGTCTTGGTGGGTATGGTGTTGTCCACACAGAAGCTGATGTAGTCCGTGATGGTGTGAGTGAGGCCATCGATGTCCTCACCATGTGGATCACAGAGCTGCTCCCAGGCAGTGGTTTCAAATCAGTCCTTTAGAGCGTCTATTGCTTCCTCAGACCATAACTTCACTGTGTGCATGACCGGAGGTTGTCTGTGCACTAGGGGTTTGTACACCAGCAGGAGATGAACCAAGCTGTGATCCGATCTCCCGAGTGGGGGGAGTTGTGATGAGGTGTACGCCTCCTTAGTGTTTGCGTAGATTAAGTCCAGTGTTTTATTGTCTCTAGTGTGGCATGTGACTTACTGGGTGAACATGGGTAGAATGGGAGACAGTGAAATAAGATAAGATAAGATAAGATAAGCCTTTATTAGTCCCACAACGGGGAAATTCCAAGATTGCAACAGCACAGGGATAGCAACACTCAGAGCAACAATCAGAAGGCAAGAAAAAAAAAACAAAAAAAAAACAAAAAAAAAACAAGCATGGTTGAAATCGCCTGAGATGAGGAGAAGAGCATTTGGGTGTTCTGTCTGCACCCTGCCAGTTACTGAGTGGATGACGTCACGCACTGTCCCAGTGTTCGCCGTCGGATTTGCATAAATAACAATGCAGATCACGTGGGAGTATTCCCTCGGGAGGTAGGTAGGCCGCATGCTAACAGCTAGCAACTCAATGTCTTTGTTGCAGTGTTGTTGTTTAACCGTGATATGTCCCGGTCTGCATCAGTTGTTATTGACGTACACCATCACTCCACCGCCCCTTACCTTCCCACTGTTTTGCCTTCCCACTGAATGCGGTCCCTCCTCCATCGGCTCCGCTCCCACCACCAGAAACGACTCCATCAGCCCCTCAGATGATAATCTGCATGTTGATGCTCTGCTGATGCAGTCGGATGAGCTGAGGGAACTGTCACAGAGATGGAAGTGCCTCACTCAGTTCCTCTGCGCATTTGAGGCAGAGGACAGCTTCCTCCGGCATGCGGGAAGTGCGGACATCCTCAATGTTGGCCTCGATGTTGGTCACCACCCATGCTTCCTTCTCATCGAGGCTGATCTGTTGGAACTTTAAATACGCTAAGTACATGGATGGGTGTTGTACTGTCACGGTTTGTAGAGAACTGGACCCAAACACAGCACTTAAAGTTCACAGTGATTTATTAAAGGGCTGGCCAAACGGGTGCAGCTCGAAGGTGAAAACACAAAATAATAACAACAGCTAGGAAGCTGCAACAAAAAAATTCACACAACTTGGCAGGATACGGCAGGATAACAGGCAGAACAGAAGCATGTTGTTTACGCATACATGACTACGACACCCATACAGAACACAGATTGGGGCTGACATATATAGACGCAGGTAATCAATACAACACAGAACAGGTGGGTACAATCAGGGGCAAACAGAGACGGCAGGGCATGGGTACAGAAAACAGGATGAGCAGGGCTACACAGATAATCACAGACAGAGGACCAGAGGGGAGACAAGCCCAAGGGAATAATGATAATAATGATAATTAACTGAGAACCGAGCAGAGACAAATCCTACGGAACATAAGGGACACAATAATGAAAAATAAACACTGTGACCAAACGTAGGCACAGAACTAAAGCAGGAATAAATATGAAGGGCATGATGAAAAGAATAACTATAATAAATAAATAATCACAAGGAAGAGAACTCAAGGCGAGGATGTGGGCTGGGGCCCATGCCCTGGAGATAAGAAATACCAACTGTAAATCAGGGTGAGGACATTGGGCCCAGACCACGTCCTGACACTGGAATGCTAAGGGGTTAACAGTACATACAACAAACTGACACAAATAACTTATTTCTGCAGATGTGCTTGAAACAGCTGTTACCAAAATGCCTATGCCAAACTGAAACTAAAACTTGTAATATCTAAAAAGGTATAATGGCACAAACAAAATTTTTTAAAAGCACAAACCAACACAAATAACATACAAACAAATTAGACCATTTTGGTCAGTTTGGAGCAAGTTGGGAACTGGTAATGTCATCACCTGAAAATAACATTTGTAACGTCTAAAAAAACACGGTGCAAACAAAAATTATAGCAGCACAAAGTGCAAACAACTGAGAACATTTTTCTGCCGTTTTGCATGGAGTTGGGGTCCAACTTCACTCAGGTTGCAGGCATCAATCCAAAGCAATGGACAGTGCACAAGAGAGGCGGAGTAGGTGGAGATCAGTATTAGAGGTGATTTGAGACAGAAGGACAGCAACTACAGTGAAAGGAAAGACTTATCATAGATGTAGTGAGACCTGCTATGATGTACGGTTTGGAGACGGTGGTACTGACAAAAAGACAGAAGGCTGCACTGGAGGTGGCAGAACTGAAGATGCAAAGATTCTCAGTGGAAGTGACTAGGAAGGACAGAATTAGAAATGAGTATATCAGAGGGACAGCTTGGGTTGAGCGATTTGGAGACAGAGTAAGAGAGTTGAGGCTGAGATGGTATGAACATGTGCAGAGGAGGGATAGTGGATGTTAGACAAAGGATGATGAAGATGGAGCTGCCAGGCAAGAGGGCAAGAGGAAGACTACTGACTTTAAATAACTGAGTTACTTTTTGTCCTATAAGTTATCAAAACATTCTTGCCTAAAGAAAATTATATCACTCCTCATCAGATATTGGTAGAAAGTCCTTTTTTTCACGAAAGAAAAAAGGACTTTAAAGAGTGGTTTTACTGTAGTACAAAAGTCTATGAGAAGAAAAAAAAAGTCTTTATGAAGAAAAAAGTGTTGTGGAGGAACAAATAAGTTCAGGTGAGATGCAACGAGCTGGAAGGTTTCAGAGTTTTATTCCTCCATCATCATGAGACACACTGTAGTGCTGTGCGCTGTGTTGTGCTGTGTGTGTCGTGTGTTGTCTTGAGGCATGTATAGTAAGCTCTTTCATACAGACAAGAGAGAATGCATGGCACATTTGCATATTGATATACATATCAGTCAATACATATCAATTGCGTGAGTAACTGGCGCCCGGACTTCCTCTCCTTACTCAAGGGATGTATAACAATAGTCATTGTTCTGATTGTCTCCTAGGGGCTCTGTCCGTATACAAATTGTTCTGCTTCCTGCCGCCTAGCTGAGTGTGAAGATTGAATGTCCATGTAGATTGTGGTGGGTCACCACAGTGTATCCTTTTTTTTTTTTCTCCACAATATTTTTTATTGAACCTTTTTTTTTTTTTTACAAACATGGCACAAACAATCAAACACTAACACTAAAGTAATTAAAAAAAACAAAACAAAAACAAAAAACACTAACTACAATATATATATATTAAATTGTCCTTAGGAATGACTGTGAGAGTGAATGGTTGTCTGTCTCTCTGTGTTGGCCCTGTGATGGACTGGTGATCTGTCCAGGGTGTACCCTGCCTCTCGCCCAAAGACGCTGGGATAGGCTCCAGCCCCCCCGCGACCCGAAAAGGATTAAGCGGAAGAAGATGGATGGATGGATATATATGTGTATATATATATATATACAGTATATATATATGTGTGTGTGTGTGTATATATATATACAGTATATACTGTATATATATAGTATATACTAAAAACACCAACAACCACTAACAAAGGCAAGTCATCAACAATGCTCCTCTGTTTAGTCTAGGTAATCTATTACATAAGTATACATATTATACATCCACCAATTTGGAATTTGCAAGGTCCACACACATCATTCACCTTCTTCTTCAGAAGTTATATTTAATTCCTTTACATAATCAATGAAAGGTCTCCATATATTCTCAAACAGATTTTCCTTTGATTTCAGTATGTATGTTATTCTTTCTAGTGGAAGATTTGTTAACATCTGTCTTAACCACTGAGTCACATCTGGTCTATGAGTCTTTTTCCACAGTAGCGCAATACATTTTTTGGCATTAAGCAAACTGAGGTCTATGAATGCTCTTTCACTCTTATTAAGGTTATGCTTTTCTGGATACAGACCCAACAAAAACAGTTTAGGGTTCAATGTGAATTGTTTTGAAATTATTTTTTTCAATTGTCACCATCACCTCCTCCCAAAACATTCTGATTTTTCTACATTCCCATAAGCAGTGAAATGGGGTTCCTTTACTTTCCATACATTTTGTGCATGTATCTGGTATGTTTTTGTTATATCTATTTAACTCCACTTGTGTAACATACACTACCGTTCAAAAGTTTGGGGTCACTTAGAAATTTCCTTATTTTTGAAATAAAAGCACTTTTTTTCAACGAAGATAACTTTAAACTAATCAGAAATACACTCTATACATTGCTAATGTGGTAAATGACTACTCTAGTTGCAAATGTCTGGTTTTTGGTGTAATATCTAGATAGGTGTATAGAGGCCCATTTCCAGCAACTATCACTCCAGCGTTCTAATGGTACAACGTGTTTGCTCATTGCGTCAGAAGGCTAATGGATGGTTAGAAAACCCTTGTGCAATCATGTTAGGTCTGCAATGCTGTAACTGCTGCAAATGGAGGATTCTTTGACGAAAGCAAAGTTTGAAGGAAAAAATTATTATTTCAAATACAAATCATTATTTCTAACCTTGTCAATGTCTTAACTATATTTTCTATTCATTTTACAACTCATGGTGGTAAATAAGTGTGACTTTTCATGGAAAACACAAAATAATTGTCTAGTTGACCCCAAACTTTTGAACGGTAGTGTACATCTGCATTAACCATTTAAAATGTATCAATTTAAGATGTACATTTATTGATTTGGTTTGAGCTTCTGTACAAGCCAATTCCCATTGTTCCTCTGAAATTTCAATTTGCAGGTCTTCTTTCCAATAATTCGGTCTTTTCTGTGAGTTTTCACTTGAGGATAGTGTCAATGAGTTATAAAACTCTGAAATAATACCCTTTCTCTTACTATCTTTCGTCAAAATTTTTTCCAAGGATGAATAAGTAGGTCAGGTGAGAGCATTGTTTTGATTTGATCGAATAAAATTCCTAAGCTGGAGATATTTAAAAAAATGTGTTCTATTAAGACTGAATTTGATCCTCAGTTCTTCAAAAGACATTATGTTATCTGAACGTGACAAATATAAGTCTTGAATCTTTTGAATCCCTTTTAAATTCCATACTTTAAATACAGTATCCGCTCTCCCTGGTGTAAAATATTGATTATGTGGCTTATATTATTCATATATCCATACCTACATATGTATAGACACAAGAGGAATGTTTAGAGATTGCATATGTGGAATGACCTCACGTCTCAGAGCAGGACAATAGGTCTCGACCACCGGCGAAGATCAACGAGCAGACGGAGACTCAGCAGTGGAGACCTGAATGGACTTCCTGACCCCCCAGGGTCAGGTGGAGGAGAGAGAGGACAATAGAAGGAGATAACGCGGATGTGTGATGTCGGCTTTTGTTATGCGATGTCTTTTGTTATGTGATGTATAAGTATGAAGGTCTGACTACGCTCAGCCTCTTTTCTGCTTCTGCATTGAGATGAGACATGTTGGGGATTGGAAGCCGACAATAAACCTGATTTATAAAATCACTTCGCTTCCTTATTTCAAGCTCCCTACATTGGTGACCAGACGTGAGAATGGACGAAAGACGTTCTCCCGCTACAGGCTCGTCAGAGGCGACCCAAACAAGCGCCGTCACCAACCCTGACATGGGAACAGATGGAAGACGTTCCCCCACAGCAGACTCGTCGGAGACGGCCCAAGCAAGCGCCGTCGCCGTCAAACTCCCAGAGTTCTGGCAAAATGACCCAAACTCGTGGTTCCAGCAGGCTGAGGCTCAGTTTGCACTCGCGGGGGTGACGGCTGATGAGACCAAATTTTACCACATCGTCGCCAGACTCGATGCCGCCACAGTACGATGCGCGCGGAGCGTGATACAACAGCCACCCGCCAACGACAAATACAAGGAACTGAAGGCGACCCTCATCGAGAGTTTCGTCCCCTCGGCCGAGGAAAGGGCCGGGAGGATACTGGCAATTTACGGCCACGGGGGGCGCAGACCGATGGCCCTCATGGAAGACATGCTGCAGCTGAGGGAGGCAGACAACGACAACTTCCTCTTTCAACACATCTTCCTCAGCACTCTGCCGACGCACATGAGAGGGATCCTGGCCAACATGCGGTGTAAGACTCAGCAGGACTTCCGCGCGCTTGCCCGAGAAGCGCAGCGGCTCGTCAACTCCTGCGGCGAGCAGATGGCCACAGCAGCATCGGCAGATCTCGGCGTGGAAGCCCAGAGCATCGGAGAATCACAGGCGATGGAGCAGAACCCGCCCACCATGGCAGCGACACAACCAAGGCGCAGCAAATGGGATGACCTCTGCTACTACCATCGACGTTTCGCCGAGAGGGCATACAAATGCGTGCCCCCCTGCAGTTTCAAGAGCTCGGGAAACTTCAAAGCCGGGAGCCGATTAGCAGCTACGGCTCTCGGCGAGACAAACAAGCTCTTCTACGTGACTGACGGACGCTCCGGGAGACAGTTCCTCATCGACACCAGAGCTCAGGTGAGCTTCATCACCCCGTCCTACGCAGACTGGGCAACAGGACCTCGTGGAAATGGAGCGATGGCAGCTAACGGCTCGATCATCGACACTTTTGGTGAAAGAAACCTGCCTCTGTCCATTCATGGCCGCAACTATAGGTGGACCTTTATTATAGTGGCGGTGAGTTTTAACTTGTTGGGCACTGATTTCTTATGTGCACATGGGTTGTTAGTCGATCTTGCAAACAGACGCTTAGTTAATGCACTGTCATTTTCTTCTATCCCCTGTTCAGCTCCAGTGTCCCCACCACCCGTGCAGGCCAGCGTCGCCACAGCAGGAGGTAAGTTTGACCAACTCCTCACCCAATTTCCAGGACTCACAGTTCCCAAATTTTCGGCAACAGTAGCGAAACACGGGGTGGAACACTTCATTCCCACAACGGGCCCACCTGTTTTCGCTAAAGCTCGGCGCTTAGACGCAACCAAGCTCGCCATAGCACGCGACGAGTTTGCCAGCCTGGAAAAACTGGGCATTATTCGGCGCTCGAAAAGCCCTTGGGCATCGCCACTGCATATGGTCCCGAAAACCGACGGTTCCTGGAGACCTTGCGGTGATTATCGCAGATTAAACAATGCGACAGCACATGACCGCTACCCAATCCCTCACATTCAGGATTTTTCACTACATCTGGCGGGTGCGCGCATTTTTTCTAAAATAGACCTGGTCCGCGGCTACCACCAAGTTTCGGTTTGACCTGAAGACGTCCCTAAAACGGCTGTAATAACCCCTTTTGGTCTTTTTGAATTTTTGCGAATGCCGTTTGGCCTCAAAGGCGCTGCTCAAACTTTTCAGCGTATGATGGACGCAGTATTACGCGACCTCCTCTTCGTGTTCGTCTACCTCGACGATATTCTGGTAGCCAGCACGTCGGAGGAAGAACACGAACAACACCTCACTACGGTTTTTCAGAGGCTAGAAGAGCACGGGTTAATAATTAACCCAGCCAAATGCCGATTCAGCGTGTCACAAATTGATTTTTTGGGACACAGAGTTTCTCCAGAAGAGGCAGTTCCATTGCCGGACAAAGTGCGCGCGGTAGCAAATTTCCCCCGACCACAAACGGTCAGATCACTACAGGAATTTTTAGGAATGGTAAATTTTTGCAACCGTTTCCTCCCTCGCGCAGCTCAACTCATGCAGCCCCTATATGCCGCGCTCAGAAAACAAAAGCCCTTCAACGCGGTCGAATGGACCCCCGAGCGGGAACGCGCCTTCGCGGAAGTAAAAAGAGCACTAGCGGAGGCCGCATTGTTGGTCCACCCCGATCCCTCGGCCCGCATAGCGCTGACCACAGACGCTTCAGACCTGGCCATAGGGGCGGTTGTGGAACAACATGTCGGCGGAACCTGGCAACCGCTAGCATTCTTTAGCAAATCCTTAAACCAAACCGAGCGCAAATACAGCTCTTTTGACAGAGAGCTGCTAGCGCTTCATTTATCCATCCGCCATTTCCAGTTCTGGCTGGAAGGGCGGCGTTTCACGGCTTTTGTAGACCACAAACCACTCACTTTTGCGATGGCTAAAATTTCAGAACCGTGGTCGGGCAGGCAACAAAGACAGCTGGCTGCAATTTCAGAGTTTACCACAGATATTCGACACGTGGCAGGCAAACTTAATGTGGTGGCAGATTGCCTCTCCCGCGCCGTGACATCGTCAGGGCACGAGGAAGCAGATTATACTACTGCAGCTGCAGAGCTCATGGCCAACGCGGACGCATACGCGGCCCCAGTTCACGTAGGGATAGATTACGTGGCCATGGCAGCGGAACAAAGCAGTGATGCGGACGTGCGCGTACTCCAGTCTGGACCAACAGGGTTAAGGCTGGAGGAAAGGGGTTTGCGTGACGGTGTGCCCCCCCCCCCCAATCTGCGACGTGTCAACTGGTCGACCTCGCCCGGTAGTCCCAGCCGCGTGGCGCCGCCGCGTTTTTGACTTGGTGCACTCCCTCGCGCACCCAGGGGTGCGCGCCTCAGTGAAAATGGTTGCGGAGAAGTTTGTTTGGCCAGGCCTGCGTAAAAGTGTAAAGGAGTGGGCGAGGACTTGCATGTCTTGCCAATGCGCCAAAATTCACAAACACACGAAAGCTCCTCTGGAACCTTTCCGAATCCCGGCCAGGAGGTTTGACCACGTACACGTCGACCTCGTGGGCCCACTGCCGTCGTCTCAGGGGTTCACACACCTTTTAACAATGGTAGACCGGACCACACGCTGGCCAGAAGTGGTCACGCTGGCGTCAACCACGGCCGCGGAAGTCGCTTGCGTTTTTTTAACAACCTGGGTGGCGCGTTTCGGCGTCCCATCGGACATCACGTCCAATAGGGGGCCTCAATTTGTCTCAGAGCTATGGTCAGCCATGGCCAGCAGCTTAGGGGCGACAATTCATCGCACCACCGCGTATCACCCTCAGGCTAACGGGTTATGCGAGCGTTTTCATAGGTCTTTAAAGGCCGCCCTCAGGGCCTCACTGACGGATACAGATTGGGTAAATAAACTTCTGTGGGTTTTATTAGGGTTGCGTTCTGCGCTTAAGGAGGATCTAGACGCCTCCCCGGCAGAATTAGTTTTTGCACAACCTCTCAGGCTCCCGGGTGAGTTCTTACCAGAACATCCAGAGCCCGGGCGCCTCCCAGCCCTGAGGCCCCTAAGCAGCACGGGACCGGACACGCTCCCTGGACCCGTACATCACTCTTTTCCGCGGGTTTTTGTTCCCCAAGCTTTGAAAAACTCCGAGTTTGTTTTTGTTAGGCACGAAGCTTTAAAACCAACCCTCCGCCCACCATATGATGGACCATATAGAGTGCTAGAACCTGGTGATAAGCATTTTGTGCTTGATTTAGGGGACAGAAAAGAAACAGTCAGCATTGACAGACTTAAGCCTGCTTTCATGTTGAGCGACGAACCTGCACGGGTGGTGAGAGCACCTCGACGGGGTAGACCCCCCAAGAGACACACCTCAACCTCCCCGCAGGGACCAAATAACCACTCTCCTCCCCAAGCTGCAAATTCCTTACAGGACGGCCCCGCCAGGACGCCAAAGCGGGCCTACAGCAGATTTGGGAGAAGATTGAAACCCAGACGACACATAGACTGATGTAAAATTGACAAGGGGTTGTAAGCTATGCTGTCGAATTTTGCCGTTGCAGAGTTAGGGCTGACATATGACATAGACTATACTGTTGTTGTTACCACTGAATTTTTAACATGAACATGCTGTATAGCTTGAAGGTTGGCATGGCTGCTGAGGATATTTTTCCTTTTTCCTGTTGATGTGAATAACGGTATAATATGTCATGGATGTTACCTTAAGCTGTGAACTTAATTTTACTGTCCTTTTCTTAGACGTTTGGGGGGGGCTGTGGCTTATATTATTCATATATCCATACCTACATATGTATAGACACAAGAGGAATGTTTAGAGATTGCATATGTGGAATGACCTCACATCTCAGAGCAGGACAATAGGTCTCGACCACCGGCGAAGATCAACGAGCAGACGGAGACTCAGCGGTGGAGACCTGGATGGACTTCCTGACCCCCCAGGGTCAGGTGGAGGAGAGAGAGGACAATAGAAGGAGATAACGTGGATGTGTGATATCGGCTTTTGTTATGCAATGTCTTTTGTTATGTGATGTATAAGTATGAAGGTCTGACTGCGCTCAGCCTCTTTTCTGCTTCTGCATTGAGATGAGACATGTTGGGGATTGGAAGCCGACAATAAACCTGATTTATAAAATCACTTCGCTTCCTTATTTCAAGCTCCCTACAGATTACCCCATATTGGGCTAAATTGTGACAATAAGTGTGGTTCTTTTAAATATTTTTTGGTTTCACACCATATTTTGACAGTGTATCCTTTTAGTTGCTATTCATTTCATTAGTTTGATCTGAATGCAGCAACTCAAAAAAGTCACACATTAATTAAACATTACACGGTGGCGGAGTGGTTAGCACTGCGGCAGCACAGCAGCTCACCCTTGGCTTGGGGATCCTGGGTTCGATCCCAGCCCCCGACCAACAGTGATCTGTGTGGAGTTTGCATGTTCTCCCCGTGTCTGCATGGGTTTACTCCGGGATTTTTCCGGTTTCCTCCCACATGCCAAAAATATGCAAGTTAGGTTAATTGGCATCAAACTGGGGATTCTAAATTGTCCTTAGGTATGACTGTGAGAGTGAATGGTTGTCTGTCTCTCTGTGTTGGCCCTGCGATGGACTGGCGATCTGTCCAGGGTGGACCCTGCCTTTCGCCCAAAGATGCTGGGATAGGCTCCACCCCACCCCCCCGCGACCCGAAAAGGATTAAGCAGAAGAAGATGAATGAATGAATGAATTTTAAGACAAAGCGTCATTTACCAGAAATTCCTGAATTATGTACAAAATGACAAAACTGGGTGTTATGTTTATATATGGAGGCAAGGGCGAGGCCAGGTGTGGAACTGAACACAGGTTTATTAGGGAGGCACTGTACAGTACAGGCACAACTGTCAGGCAGAAGAGGAGGCCAAGCGACCGCCGCTCCTGCCCACCGCCCTCTTATAGCCACGGGTGGTGGCGGAATCGGAAGGTGGAGCCGCCACCACTATCTCACAAATAAGAGCCTAAACTATACACAGCACTGGGGTGAAGTTCATTGGAGGAAAAGTCTCACAATTAGGAAAGAAAAGTTGCACATTTTGGGGGGAAGTTGTGTGCACGTGGGTCCCTTATTAGTAATGATGACTTGACAGTTTTTACCTATGACTCAGCGATTTTATCTTTTTTAAACTGTGGGTAAGATATTGTCATGCCAGGGCTGTGATAAGGGGGCGGGAGTCTGCCGGCGTGCTTGTGCCGCGGAGGATTCAAATACTGCATCTGTGTGTTCTAAGCGTTATTCCTGGGCGCCATTATAACTGTGTAATAAGACCGGTTGTGATGGCGTTGTTTCCCTATATGTGCCAAATGTGTCTGTGTCTCCATAAGCGTCTCTCCTTTCTTGTGTGAACCTCCGCTACGTCACAATATAAATTGCCAATATGACTTTTTTTTTTTGAAGTGAGAGGTTATTAACCCTGGCAGTATTGGCTTGTATGTTACCAGATTTCATGTTTAACTAACTTTATCAAGAAAAAAACCCATCTTTGATAAGCCATTTATAAGATGTAGGGCTTTAACTGTCCACGTGGGCGGAGTCTGAAACGCGGAAGTACCTTGGTGTGACGTAATAAGGCGTTTCTTTACCGATGGTATTTCTATCTGTAGCTTTCCCCCCCCCCCCCCCCACTGCAAACTTCAGTTGAACACCAAGTTAAAAGTGTGGCTGACCCGCGCATCCCGTTTAATAACGACCAACGACCATGTCGGACTCCGTTAAAAATGTCGCGATATTTGGAGCCACGGGAATGACCGGACTGGCGACGCTGCTGCAGGCGGCGAAAGCAGGTGAGTTAAAAAGGCACGTGACAGTTGTGGGTAAAGTGTCAACTTTCACTGTTCATCACATATATCCCAAATTTATACCAGACGAGGAAAATGTTGCTGCGCATGGGTTTGTATGACCAGTTTGCTTAATCTTTCCCAAACTAATAATGTTTTTAACCTCTTGTTGCATCTTTTAATGAAAGCAACAAACCAGTAAACAGCTCTCCACAAATTTTCAAAAAGGTCACAGATTTACTTGGAAAAAATGTCAAATTGAAAAGTATTAAATACTCAAGAAAAAAAAATAATTTATGTGAAGGAAGTTGCAAATTTATGAGGATAAAGCCACAATTTTTAAAGAGTAAAGTCATAAATATGTTTGAAAAAGGTTGCAAAAGTAAGACAGAAAATGAAAATTTCCAAGGCCAGTTTATTCTTATAACTCAGCTATATAAAAGTAGTAAATGTATAAGGGGAAAATAGCATTTTATAGACAAGAGTCAAATTTATGAGAATAGATTACTTAGTTAATAGTTTAAGCAGCACTTTCGTTTCCTTTTCTCCTGCTTTCCACAGGGCAAAAAATTGGTGAGTCATGTTGACCGTTCTGGGTCAGCATTTTGCTGAGTCACAGCAGGGTGGTAGTCTTCAGCTCACTATCTCCAGTGTGCAGTTAAGGGTGGATCTCTTTAAGAACAGCACAGGGAGAACATGCAAACTCCACACAGAAAGGTTCCTACCCCTGCCAGCCTGGGGAGTTAAACCTTGGAACCTTCTAGCTGTGAGGTAGCAGTGCTAACCACTATACCACCATGCTGCCATACGGGAGATACAACTGGGGGCGGGGGAGTTTTGAACACGTCAGCATTTTTTTGTAAAAAGTTCATATATTTCTGATGGGGCTACTTGCATCAAATTTAAACCAGACTTTGGTATAACCTCAAGAAATCCACACATCAGAAGAAATAAAAACATTTAGGTTTATAGATAAAGTTATGTGTAATAAGGCGGAATGATGCAGGAAAAAACTTTTAAACATATTAAATGAAATTTATGTAATTTGTGGTGGAGAGGTCTGTAATGACAGCTTCAAGACCCTTCCTGTATGAAAAACTAATCTCCCACAGTGCCCAGGTGTGAGTTTGGCCCATTCTTCTAAACTGACTGACTTTAGAGCCTGAATATTCTCGGGGGTCCTCTTGTGAATCCTGATCTTTAGTTCTTTCCACAAATTTTCAGTTGGATTTAAGTCAGGTCTTTGTTACAAACTAACTGAAACTTTCCTTCTCTGTGTGTTTGGGATCATAGTCCTGCTGTAAGCTCCATTCCTGTCTCATCCTCATTATCCTGCCGGATGGCAGCAGGTTATTTTCACGAATACTCCAGTACATAGCTCCATTCTTTGTTTCTTTATTTACATGAGGTCTGCCAATGATGCTTCCACCTCCAGACTTCACTGTTGTAGTATTTTTTGGGGGGTGATGTGCAGTGCAGTTTCTCCTCCAAGCATGGTGTGTAGGCAGCCCAAAAGTTCTATTTTCATCTCATCTGCCCACACTTCATTCTTCCAATATTTCATAGGCTTCTCCAAATGCTGCTTAGCAAACTTTAAACAAGCTTCATTGCGCCTCTTTTTTTAATAATGGACTTATGTGGGGTGAGCATGCATGGAGCCTATGTCAGTGGAGGGAATTGCCTATCTTTTTTTTTTGTACCTGGTGCCTTCAAGGACAGTATTTCTGGAGCTCTATCTGAGCTCTCCCTGGCTCTTGGGTTATTCTTCTGACTATTCTTGTGACTCCTGGTAAGATATCTTGTGTGGAGCTCCTGTGTGTGGCCAGCTGATGGTAGAGTGATGTTCCTTCCACTTGTGGATAATGGCCCCAATGGTGCTTACTGGAAGATTCAGAAGTTTTGATATACATCTGTAACCAAATCTATTAATGTGTTTTGTAACAATCAGGTTGTGAAGGTCATAGGAGTGCTCTTGACTTTTACCCATCATGAGATGTTTCTTGAATGACAAAGACCTTTTTATAGCCACTGATGAAGTACCTACCCACTGATATTAATTTCCACAGGTAGGAGATGGAACTATTTTCTAACATCTTATAGATTTCAGGCGGTTCCTTGACTTTCCATGCCTTGCTACTGCTTTTTCTGATGTATTGTCCTGTCTTATTCTTCTTCAATACAATTGACTATATGTGTTGATTTCTTGAGTTAACACCAAAGTCTGGTGAAAATTTCATATGAGTGGCTTTATTGGGAACACATACTGTACAAAATGTTGACACGTTCAATACTTATTCCCCTCATCGTACATACAGTACATGCAAACCGCAGTGTCACTTGGCAGCCTTCAATACAAAATGTTAGTCTATATGAAAAACTTTCCATGTTTCTTCATCTCAGGTTACAATGTGACGGTGCTGGTCCGCGATCCCGCCAGACTGCCTGCTGACCACAAGGCGTCCAGGGTGGTGGTGGGGGACGTCCTGAATAAAGAAGATGTGAAGAAGACTCTGGAGGGCCAGGATGCTGTCATCATCATCCTGGGCACCAGGAACGACCTCAGTAAGACCTCATAGTTGGCACAAAGACCAGGCTAAGGTTTTACAAAAGAAGACAGCAGAGTGAATTTAGAGCATTAAAACAAACTCAGAGAGCACATACCTCCATCAACACTTAAGAGTTACATCTAGATTTTTATTTGGATCTACTCCCTACTCTACATACTCATAGACACCTACAGTAGTTATAGTTAATATTATGATTGTTGACCTAAGTTTGTAGATGTTTTAGGCAGTTTGTAGGATGCACCAGTGTGCAATATTTGGTTTAATTTCTCGTAGTTGTAGTTGAAAATTTGCATTGATATTCTGTGCTCGTACCCATGTCAGAATAGTGCAAGTAGTAAAAAGATGGCTAGCCATTCAATTCAATTCACATAACTTTATTTATCCGTTAGGAACTTCAATTGCACATGAGCATCAGACAATCAGACACACCCATTCCATTAAATATCACACCCACATAGCACATTCTCCATGTAGCACAACCTCCCCCCAACAGTCTTACATACTTACACCATCAATTCAATATAGTGGTTTATCTTTAAAAAGTCTTCAGTTGATCCAAAATGCTGCTGCAAGAGTTTTAACTGGTTCTAGAAAGAGAGATCATATCTCTCCGGTTCTGGCCTCCCTTCATTGGCTTCCCATAGAGTTTAGAATTAAGTTTAAAATCCTTCTTCTCACTTACAAAGCTCTTAATAATCAGGTCCAAGGCCTTATATATAAAGATCTGATACTACCCTATCATCCTAACAGAGCACTACGCTCCCAAAATGCTGAATTACTTGTAATGCCCAGAATCTCCAAAAGTACAATGGGAGGCAGAGCCTTCTGCTATCAAGCTCCTTCTCTGTGGAACCAGTTACCAGTCTGGGTCTGGGAGTCAGACTCGATCTCTGTTTTTAAGAACAGGGTAAAAACCTTCCTTTTCTTAACCCCCCTTTTGTTTTGCTGTTAATAGATTCAGACTGCCGGGTGACCTCCAATAATGTACTTGGCTTCTCACTGTTCATGTTCTTTATGTCTGTTCTCTTCATCCTCTCTATTCCCTCACCCCCCAGCCAGTCGCAGCAGACTGCCCCTCCCTGAGCCTGGTTCTGCTAGCGGTTTCTTCCTGTTAAATGGGAGTTTTTCCTCTCCATCCACCATCGCTAAGTGCTTGCTCACAGGGGATTATCTGATTGCTGGGTCTTTCTGCAATTGTGGGTTTTCCCTGCATTTAGTAGTGCTATGAGATGACTTTTGTTGTGATATGGCACTATATAAATAAAGCTGAATTGAATTGAAATTGAATATGTGCGGTTTAAATGATCAGATCACATTAAAGCTTGAGTCCAAAAGAAAACTGCTGTCCATTGCTGTTTTGGCACATTATGAAGTCCATCCCATTTCAGTGCATATAGGCCTCTTTACACTGTAATGCTGCAGTAATGTAAAACTATCACTAGAGGTCGCCATGCAGTGTGGCAGAATTTTTTTAAAATTAGGTACAGATTGCTATATTCAGGGGTGGACCTGGACAAAAATTCACATTGTGAGTAATGACTGTTTTAATAGTCTGTTGATTATTGAAACAATTGCTCCACTAATCATAATTTAAGTCTGGTGCTGCTTCTGATTTCTGTGTTACTGTGTTGCTATTAATATACAGAGTGTGCACTTCTGATCGTTTAAATAGGGCACATCCGTTGTTGGCCTACATTTTTTATCACATAACATAAAAAATGCAAATTTTTAGGTAAAAGCTGCAATTTTTCATGAAAAGGGTCACAAATTTGTCACCAAAAGTTCAAAATTTATCACAAAATTTGTACCCTTATGAAAAGATGTTTAAAAATGAGAAAAGAAAACAAGTTTATGAGCAAACAGTCACAAGTAGAAGAGAGTAAACTTTGTACTGCACACTACATGTAGCCTATAGTTTTCAAAATGATGCAGATTTGTCTTAAAATGGCGTGGTGTGGAGTGGTGGCCTAGTTGATAGAGCGTCCACCCCACAATCAGGAGGTTGGGGGTTCAAGTCCTGGCCTGGTCATACCAAAGACCATACAAAAATGGTACTTCCTGCCTTCTAGCTTGGTGCTCAGCATAATAGAATGGGGGAAGGGGAAGTTTGTTGTGGCGCCTTGCATGGCAGCGACCCCTCTGATTCTAGATGTGATTAACACTGTAGATAGGAGAAACGTAATTTTGTTCTACTGTCCATGTTTGGCTGTATGGACTGAACGACAACAGAGATGGCTTATTCTTCTCGTCATCATTTTTGTCCTACCAAATATATGCTGGCCAATCTGCCTGCAGTTTCCCTCTAACAAGACACTTCTGCAGATGAACTTCTGTTATAGAGACTGACCGCTTCATCGCATCTCACTAACATCGCTCTAACATCTCTCATTTACATTAAAAATCTTTTTTTTTTTTTTTTTGCATCTGTTGCGTCTAAATACCTTAACCCCCAGTTCTTTTATACGAAGGCCAAATAACCAGACTGAGAGATGAAGTATACTTTCACTTATTTTACTGAAATTGAGATATGGATACAAGCAGCACTGGAATACAACTCTTTAGAAAAATACCCCAAGAGAGTGCTACTCAAAAAGTGGGCCCTATAGTTTTTATAAAGCTTAACCACTCCCTCTTGCAAGAGAGAGGGGTTTTTCCTCAGTGTATCAGTACATTTCTGCTTATGTGACAGTTCGGCTGTGTACAGAACTGATTCTGACTGGTCTCAGCGAATGAATTATAGGGTGTAACCTAAACTCTGCAGTGTAGCGTGTGAAGCAAAGCAGATAAAGAAGTGTGAGAAAGACAGGCCAATCATGTCATTTTACCGACACATCCTAGAGACAGGGTTAGCTGAGATGTCAATTTACAGTGGAAAAATCCACTGATTCACGAAATAATTGGCACAATCTTATGCTATCAAAATCTACAATCACAAAACTTAAACAAAAATCAGTGCAGCAGTAAGTAGATAATGACAGCCAGAAAGAAATACAGATTCAGTCTAAAAATCACATTTTACCAGCATTCATAATTACTCTTAAACAAGATTTTGTTTTAATTTTAAAATCACTGTTGACTTTTTTAAAATTCTATAGCTGTTCTACATGCAGATCAGGGTTGTTTCTAGCTTTTTTAGGGCTAATTATTTTTCTAATGTGGAAGATTTCAAACCCTTTAAAAAGGTCCAAACAAAAACATAAAAGCTAAACTTGGATCACTGTCTAGATGAAAAGAAAAAGATAAACTGTTAAAAAGAATAAGAAGAAAAGCACTCAGACGGCACATACCTCTGCCAAGGCTCCTTCCGTTCCTCACAGATCACCTCCAAAATGTGATGGGTTTGTGTGAAGGTCCAGAGCCACTTCTGGTGAAAATTGCATCAAATCCTGTCCAGTAGTATTGGAGGATTGTTGCTAACACACTGTGAGAAGATAAGAGCCTTGGCGGAGGTATGCATTCTCAGATCATCACTAAAATGTAATGGATTCATCTCTAGCTCAAGGACCACCTCTGGTGAAAATTTCATCCAAATCCATCCAGTAGTTTTTGTGTAACCCTGCTGCACAAATACAAACAAAGCCCTTGGTGGAGGTGTGCACTCTCAGATCATCACCAAAATCTAACCATCCATTCCCCGTGCCATTACACACCTTTCCTGAAGATTTCATCAAAATCCGTTAATAGCTTTGTGGGTAATGTTGCTAACAGTCAAACAAACAAATGCTGGCAAAAACATCACCTCCTTGGCAGAGGTAATGAGAATTTAACCAGCATCCATGTGAATGGTGCAAATTTACAAGAAAAAAAATAAAATGTTAATGAGAAAAAGCTGCAAATTTACAAGAAAAAAAAAGTTGAAAGTTTATTTCTCACGTCCTAAAATGTGTCGGGTGATCTAACCAGTGTTGAGGTTTTGCTACTGTGTGATTTTAAAATTGGCCTCTGAGCTCAAACGTGTCGCCCAGCGGAAATATTTTTCCTTCCCGCAGCAGCTCTGCACTGACAGTTTGATCTCTGATTTGTGACGACTTCTGCTCATCAGGTCCGACCACCATGATGTCTGAAGGCACCAGCAACATCGTGGAGGCCATGAAGGCACGAGGGATCCGCAAGGTGATCGGCTGCATGTCGGGTACAACGAGCGCTTCGATTACTTCACTTTGTGTAGTGAATATATAGCTTCTTTTTTTTTGACATTCATTTTTTTTTTAAAGATGCACCTCTGTTTGGAGGAAGCTCAAAGTGATATGTTTGTCCCCCACCATTTTGGTTTTCTTTGGCTGTAATGAAATGTGAATGGATTCCATCAAAACAAAATGAAATGCTGACTGTTCTTTTCTAAATGTGCAATTAATCCCAACATCCACATTTCCCCGTGTAGCCTTCCTTCTGTGGGAGCGAGCTAAAGTCCCGGCGCGTCTGGTTCCTGTGACCGAGGACCACGACAGGATGTACACGGTGCTGAAAACGTCGGGGCTGGACTACGTGGCTGCCATGCCTCCTCACATTGGAAGTGAGAAGCAGAAAGAGATTTTGTTAGGATTTTATTTTAGGCTTGATCAAATGTTATCGGAATAAACTGTTTTGTTAGTGCTAAAGTTCCATTTTAAATTTGCAACTTTCCTGTTGCTTTTAGCTGCTTTTTCCCATAAAATTTGTGACTTCTTCTCTTAAATCAGCAAGTCTTTTCCTGTAAATCTGATCCCCCCTCCCCCATAATTCACCACTTAACTCTTCTAAAATTAAAACTATGAATTTAAAGCTTTTTTCTTCCAAATAGGAGTGTTTTCACTTCATTTGCAACTTTTTTTTCCCTGCAGAATTGCATGTCTTTCCTCTTTGAAATTTGATAGTTTGAATTAGTTTGCAAAAAGTTGTAAACTTGCATTAAAAATTTTTACACTCTGTAGGGAAAAAATAAGATCATGCAAGATGTGTCTAAAAATTGTATGTCCTTGGGTAAAAATTCTCAAATTTATGTGAAAAAACTAATTAAAAATTCACAAGTAAATGAACTTAAATTTATCTGAAAGATTTAATTTTTCATGAAAAAAGATGTTAATTTATGTTTAAAAAAGTTGCCAAAAGGGAAAAACTACGCAAAAGAGCAAGAAAATGACCACCAAATTTATATATAAAAATCTCAAATTATAAGTAAAAATTCTCAAATTTATGTGAAAAATAAGTTGCAATTTTACGAGAAAAAAGATGCAAATTTGCAAGTAAAAATTCCCACATTTAGGTGAAAAGCTGTGACTTTACTTGGAAAAAAGATTGCAAATTAATATGGAAAAAGTAACAAATTCAAGAGGGAAAAAATAAAAAGGTCACACATTTATCTGTAAAAAATGCTACTTTATGGGTAAAATGTCTCAATTTTTTGTGAAAATTATGTGGCAAATTTACAAGATGCAAATTTATGATGTCAAACTCTTAAATTTACATAAAATAGTTAAAGATTCACATTTAAATATTTGTTAATTCATGTGGAAAAGTTGTGAATTCAGTAGGAAATAAAATACAAAGATGCCAGAAATTGGTGATAAATTTAGCCACAGTTGACGGTGTCCACGGCCCCAGGTTGTAGACCCCAATTTAGACCTAAAAAAACGAAAAGTCATATTTTCGCTGCACATAAATACACTGTTGCTATTCTTTTCAACTGAGAGCGTCTTTTAAGAAACAGTTAACTGTAATATTATGACTTCTTTCTTACATCATGTTTATTGTTTTTTTCTTTCTGGTCCAGGTGACCTCCCGCTGACAGAGCGCTACCAGGTGGCAGAAAACATGCTGAGAGGAAGAGCCATCTCCACACATGACCTGGGACATTTCTTCGTCAAGTGCCTGTCCACCTCGGAGTGGGACGGCAAGACGGTCGGCATGTGGGGAGATTACAAAAAATAAACTCCTCTGCTCCCACACATCAACACAAACATGGCTTCACGTTAACTTTCGTCCTCACCATATGACTCCTACTTTCCCGGAGTTGCGAGCCGCTCTGTCCTTATCTGTTATAATTTTTTAATAATAATTTGTTCATTGTTTTGTGCAGCAGGATGTGCCAATGTTACATCAATTCTTCTCTGCTCTTTACATTGCTTTACATATTTTTTTAAATCTCACACAGTCTTTACATAATGGATGCTTTGCATTATATCATGTGGTGTTTTTCTTACAAATTAATTTTATTGGCAGAACAAATAAAGTACTTTGTTGTTCCTCCAAAAAGGTTGTGTTTAACGTGTCATATGAAAGAAGACAGTGTGAGGGTAGACTCTGTTTTAGGTGACAACATACCATTCATACTGTTCAGGACATTCCCTACTGTGTGTGGGGTGCTGATGCCTCAGCGAACGTCTGCGGACAGACACACGCGTTAACACACTGACAGACAGTCCCTCCAGGGTTTCGCGGGATGTTTTTATGATTGTTGCGGGCCAAAAAGCCTGAATTCGTGGGAACTTTTTTAAAAAAGTCACAAGAAAAGTTGTGATGTTTTTAGAGTGTTTTCTGCACTAAAAGTTGTGGGAAGAATTCCAAATTTTAAGGCAGGTGCTTTTTTCCAGTTTACTGCAGTGATATTCAATATAACAATACAAGAAAAGCTCAGGATTGTCAAAAATTTCCTATTATAGTGATTTGTAAATTAAGCAGAAACTTCTGCTATACAGAAAAACTCTTGCATGTTAAAGAGTATAGATTTGGAAATTATTGGCAGCACCTTCATTTGAAAACTCCTTACGGTTCCCAACCACTCGGTACCGAGCGGAGAGGGAAAAATTTATTTTTCTGTTGCTCTGTATTGGCTACTGGAGTCTGTGTTTTTTTGAAAAAAAAAAAAAAAAACAGAGAATATCCTCTGTTTTCCCACGCCTACCGGTCTGCTGCATGTCGGGCTACAAACACACACACACACACACACCTTTCATTTACAACGGGACGGCGAGGGGGAGGGGGGATGGATGGGTGGGTGCGTTTGTCCGTCCACAATAGAGATTCAGTTTTAAAGCTCACTGACCACAAAGATAAAAGAAACACAAATGGATGAAATTGAAAGGAAAAATAGATATCTAAAGCAAAAATATTATGAAACGGGGCCAAAAGCCACAAAACTGCTGGCAAAACGGTTAAGAAAACAACAAACAATGAATAATGTATACAAGATTAAAGACCCCACCACAAATAAAACCACAGTTAACCCAGAAAACATCGAAGAAATTTTCCATAATTTCTACCAAGAACTATACTCGCAACCTGAAGAAACAAATACTAAAGATATCAAAAAATTTCTAGACACATTGGACTTGCCATCAATAGGAAATCAACAAAATGAAAAACTAACAGCAGAAATAACAACACAAGAGATCAGAGATGTGATTAAGTCACTTAAAAATGGTAAATCACCAGGTAGTGATGGATACCCATCTGAGTTTTATAAACTGTTTATAGAAGAACTCTTGCCACAACTCCTAAAGTCATTTAATTGGACGCTGAACAACAACAAAATACCTCCAACATGGAACGAAGCAATCATTTCAGTTATTTTAAAACCAGGGAAAGATAAAGAACAATGCGGAAACTATAGACCAATCTCTTTATTAAATGTAGATTATAAAATATACACAACAATTATATGTAAACGAATAAAGACATTCTTGACGGAATTGATAGAAGATGATCAAACTGGATTCATAGAGGGACACCAAACACATGACAATATCAGGAGAACAATACATATAATTAACCAAATACATAAAGAAAAGAAAAGCGCAGTAATAATGAGTTTAGACGCAGAAAAAGCATTTGACAGGGTTAACTGGAAATTCCTATATAGTGTACTGGAGCGCTTTGGATTTAACGAAAAATCAGTACAATGCATAAGGACGCTATATCAAGAACCTGTGGCAAGAATCAAGATAAACGGTAGCTTAACAGA
Source organism: Pholidichthys leucotaenia (assembly GCA_020510985.1). Lineage (NCBI taxonomy): Eukaryota > Metazoa > Chordata > Actinopteri > Cichliformes > Pholidichthyidae > Pholidichthys > Pholidichthys leucotaenia. Next base: position 288,296,308 of record CM035847.1, on the reverse strand, counting down.
CAAAGTAAATATACAAAGATCAACTAGGCAGGGATGCTGCTTATCGCCCACCTTGTTTGCTCTGTTCATAGAACCATTGGCTCAAGCAATATGACAAAATAAGAAATTAAAAGGTGTAACAATAAAGGGGGCGGAACACAAGATTGGGCTATTTGCAGACGATATTATAGTTTACCTTGAACAACCAGATAAATCAATAATGGAAATGATGAACTTGATAGAAAATTTTGGAAAATTATCAGGATACAAGATAAACATAACAAAAACACAAATACTGACATTCCACTATAACCCTCTAAACCAGATAACTGATAAGATCAAACTAAACTGGAACCAAAAAGAAATAAAATACCTTGGAGTGAACATACCTAAAGACCTAAGCAAAATATATAAAGCAAACTATGATAGGTTGGAACAAGAAATAAAAAAAGATATTGATAGATGGTCAATCTTAAATATGGATCTGAATTCAAAAATTGAGACAGTCAAAATCAGCATACAACCTAGATTACTTTACCTCTTCCAGGCTCTACCAACAGAGATTCCAGATGCCCAATTCTCAAAGTGGGACAGGATGATATCGAGATTTGTTTGGGGAGGTAAAAAACCAAGAGTGAAATATAAAACCCTCCAATTACCAAAAGAGAAAGGAGGCATGGGCCTACCGAGTCTAAAGGAATATTACTACTCAGCACAAATAAGATATATCATATGTTGGTGCGACGAGGGATATGAGGCAAAATGGAAAGAAATGGAAAAGGAAATTGAGGGACTCCCAGTACAAAGCATAATAGGGGATAAAGATGCATATAAGCAAATCAAACAAATAGACCCAATCACTAAATTTACTTTAGAACTGTGGTATAAAATAGTACAAAAATATAATATAAGGGAAGACATAAAACTATTGAAATGGGTAGCATTTGACAGTCAGTTTGAACCGGCAAAACAAGATAGGGGATACAAAAATCTGGTGAACAAGGGAATCACAGCATGGGGCAATATCGGAAAAAAAGATCTCGGGAGCTTTGTAAATATCAGGAGAAAATTTAAATTAGAAAGATCGGAATTTTTCAGATATCTGCAGATGAGAGATTACTATATGAAGAAGATTAGGCATAACCTCCAAACAGATGTGAACGAGATTATACAACTTATTTTAAGCTCATATGCAGGAAATAAAATAAGAATTATTTCAAAACTATATCAGAAACTTATGACAAACAATCATACAAGTAACTATATAAAGGAGAAATGGGAGAAAGAGCTCAATTTAAACATAACAGAAGAAAGCTGGCAGGAAATATGGAAAACACAACACACATCAACAAATTCAAGGACATGGAGGGAATTTGGATGGAAAAACCTGATTCGCTTTTTCATTACACCACAGATTCAAGGAAAATATACAAATACCCAATCTTTATGCTGGAGGGGATGTGGGGCTCAAAATGCAGACCACTCACATATGTTTTGGAAATGCTACAAAATATCATCATTTTGGAAATCTATGCATGTGACAATACAGAGGATATTAGGATATAATATACCAATGAACTGTAACCTGATGTACTTATGTGATCTTAAAAAAGACAATGTTATACAGGCTGAGGACAGATATCTAGTTAAAATCTTGTTGATTGCATGTAAAAAAACTATCACAAAAAAATGGCGATCAGAAGTTCTTCCTGACCAAGAACAATGGACTGACATTGTTGAGGACATACGTATGATGGAAAAACTAACATATCGACGAAGAATGCAAGAAGGAATATGGGAGAAAAAATGGCGGAAATGGACACACTACAAAGTGCAACAACGAGGCAGAAATTGAAAGAATAACCAAAGACACTGAAAAAACCAGAAGAATTAAGAGATGGAAACTAAAAACTTGATGCTCCAACATTTGTCCCCCCCCCCTTTTTTTATTTTTTTTATTTTTCCCTACCCTAACCCCTTTGTTTTTTAAATGTAGAATGTGATCTGAATGCATTATATATGATGAAAAATGAATAAAAATCTAAGTTACAAAAAAAAAAAAAAGCTCACTGACCAGATGTAGTAATGATTTTACCGCTAAAGATGTTCAAACACTGGCTGTAATGTAGTGTACTCTCCTCACGCACGCTCCCGCTGCGGGGTCCTTTTGAGGCAGGCGCATGTTTTTCAACACAAACCCAGCGCTTCGCACACGCGGTCAGGACGGAGACGTGGCGAGGCGTCCACGGGCAGGCTGGGGGAGATGGAGGAAGGGACGGTGTCGAAAACCTCACGGGTGAGTGTTTTTTGTTTTTTTTTTAAATCACACACTCTGTTTGCTGATGTGTCCCGTTACTCACTGTCAACTATAAATTCACTACTCACTGTAAACACGGAAGTGAACGCTGTGCAACGATGCATTTGATTGGTTAGACTGAGCGTTTCAGCGCCAGTTAGAGACAAATTTGATTGGTGAAATTGGCAGCAGTTGATGAAGATTGGCCAAAATTGCAGGAAAGTTGCGGTGATTGGACAAAGTTGCAAGGTCGTGCAATAGTTGCGCTGATTGGCTGATTTCGCGTGAATTGGTGCGATCACAACATCGCAAAATCCTGGAGGGACTGGACAGACTATGCCTCACTTCACTGAGGTATAATATTTTGGGAGAAAATCGGGTCTGCAGCCTGCAGCTCCAAAGGTGTACGGCTTTTTTCACCTACAAACCCTAATTCCAATGAAGTTGGGACGTTGTGTAAAATGTGAACAAAAACAGAATGTAATCATTTGCAAATCTTTTTCAACCTATATTCAGTATCGGTAGACTGATCCTCTTGTAAACCAAGATCACATTGTGGCATTATTAAAGTCAGAATCCCCCACTCTTGGTTCAGAAGCACTGTGGAGATGCGTATTGTGGAGGAGTCTGCAGACAGCGTCTCAGCCAGGAGACAGTGAGTAAACATTAGAGAATAATAGGCAGGGACTTCATGGGGAGTTGGCAGGAAGAGGGAGCTGGGGGTTGAAGGAAAATGTACTGGGGAGCTGGATATCATGCAGTGTGATGTGAAATGTCATGCAGATGTGAGATGATCTGTGGAGGTTATAAGGAGAAACCTGGTTTGGTTGATTCATTGCTGTTCTGTGTTTGGATGATGTGAGAGTGTGAATAAAGCTTCGTCTGCTCGTAACCCTGCCTCATCATTTCCACACTCTCCACAGTACCATTTAATGCAGTCAAAATGTTATGTCAACATATGAATAATAGATGCACCTCCAGCACTTTTTATTTCTTTTTTCTGATCTGTTAAGAAATGTTTCTCAGATCGATTCTGTATATGTGAGAATTCTGCAACCATTAGCACTAGAGCTAGCTACTAGCTAGTTAGTCTGGGGGCATCCATCTTGGTTTCAAGGTTGCTTTTTGGGATGATTAAAGGTGCGTCCCAATTTAATCCTTCGCCCTACCCTCCATTTTGCACATTCATGGTGAATGCACAAAATAGAGGGGTAGGGTGAAAAAGCAAATTGGGATGCACCCAAAAACTGATGGGAGGTCTGTGACATCAGCTGGTTACCCTGGCCAGCATGGGGTTACCAGGGCACTTCCCTGGAGCCAGACTGGGGGGGAGGGGTTTGACCACAAACAAAATAAAAAACAAACAAACTAACTAACTAACTAACCTGCACTTATATAGCGCTTTATCTAAACTTTATCTATCTATCTATCTATCTATCTATCTATCTATCTATCTATAAATGCACGGAATCTCTGTCTCTGTGTGTCTTTTCCACACATATCTCTTGAACCGTTCATCAGACTGACCTAAGATTTTATGCATGTTTTATTGAGGTTTTGAGGGTGTGCATTCCTGAGTACGGAGTTGTTCAGTCAAAATATGTAATTTTTATCAAAAAAAATTTAGTCATTGTTCTCTCCTCATGCTCTGGCTTCTAGAGGTGTGGGCAGGGTTTTGCATTGACTCCGTACTGATTGGATGATATGCAACATCACGGCATTAGTAACCACAGCACACCATGAACAAAACAAGGAAGCGAAAAGCGACAAATTTGACTAGAAAAAGATAATACTAAAGCTTTAATGCTTAAAAAATTATACCATTATGGTGCATATTTAATGCACATATGTAGCATGCTGTATGGTACGCATTCTCCCCCACAGGCATACAGTGGCTCGATGGTGCAGAGCCTACAGTCAAATGTCCAAATGAACAATGCCCCAGCAGGGACCTCGGCTAGGAGGTGGGTGCTGGGGGAAGAAGGAAGTCAGAGACAATGTCCCGGCAGGAGCCCCGAGGTGGAGAAGAGAGCAGAGATGCCAGCAAGTCTCGAGGGCTATGTGTGACTATGGGTACATATGTTTACTGAGCTTCTGTGGGGGTAAAGGTGTGAGATACGCTATGTGGGGGGTGAGTATCTCTGGGGGTTATAAAAGCTGGAGGAAAGTTGTGTTTCTTTCTCTTATTATGCTGAGAACTTTGATGATAGAAGATGTGACTTTCAATAAAGCTTCCTGAGAAATAAACTCAGTCTCGTTTGTAAGACATCTTCTACACTGGTGACCTACGACTACTATGTCCAGTGACGACAACCTTTCCACGCCGGACTCCGCAGGAGCTCACTGGGTTAACGCAGCTACCATGCTACAGCTGCCCGACTTCTGGCAACATAACCCGCGCTCCTGGTTTACCACTGTGGAGGCGCAATTCCACCTTCGGGGTATCTCGGCAGATGCAACGAGGTTCCACCATGTCGTCGCGAAGCTGGACAGCCTCACAGTGCAACGGGTGGAGAGTTTGACCAACCACCCACCCCAAGACAACAAGTACGGCACACTGAAAGCTGCCCTAATCCGAGCTTTCACTCCCTCGCAGGAAGAGCGGGTAGAGAAGCTCCTGGCGCTATCAGAGGGAGAAGCAGACAGGCCAGCGGATCTGATGGCACAGATGATGAGCCTGAGAGGCGAGGATGACGACGGTTTTATCTTCGCCCACCTCTTCCTCAGGACGCTCCCGCCGGCAGTGAGAGTTACCCTGACCAGCTCGCAGTCGCTCGCCAACCGTGACTACCACAAGCTGGGACAGGTGGCGCAACGGCTCGTCGACTCCCATAGACGGCGCACAGCCACGACGGCGGCAGCAGAGATGACCGCCCCTTCGCGAGAAGGAGGGAGACCAGAGGCTGCGGCACCGGACCCGATGACGGCAGCAGCGGCGGAGACCAGGAGAAGTAGAGCTGACAACGCCATCTGCTTCTACCATCGACGTTTCGCCGACAAAGCCCGCAGATGCGTCCCGCCGTGCCAGTACCAGCGACAGGGAAACGCCAGGACCGGGAGCCGGTAGCAGCTGCGACTCTCGGCACGAAGAACAAGCTGCTTTTCGTGACGGACGCGAATTCTGGGAAAGAATTCCTGGTGGACACGGGCTCCCAGCTGAGTTTTGTCAAGCCTACCTACGCGGACACACTGGGGCCGGCCAACGGGCCCCTGGTGTTAGCGGCGAACGGCTCCACGGTCAAAACCTATGGGGAGAAGACACTCCGCCTGTCCCTCCACGGACGCAACTTCGAGTGGACCTTCGTTGTTGCTGCAGTTAGCAACAACATGCTAGGTGCTGACTTTTTGTGCTCAAACAGTTTGTTAGTTGATCTTGCTAATAGACATATTATAAATGCACTGTCTTTCTATTCTATCTCCTGTACAGCTCGGGTGGCCCTGCCTTCGGCGCATTCCAATGTCACTGCAGCGGGTGGTAAGTTTCATGCATTACTCAACCAGTTTCCAGCACTCACGGTCCCTACATTTTCAGCGTCAGTTGCCAAACACGGGGTAGAGCATTTCATAAGCACTGCTGGCCCCCCTGTGTTCGCAAAGGCTCGGCGGTTGGACCCAGCTAAACTGGCCATCGCGTGCAAGGAATTCGCCAACTTGGAAAAGCTGGGCATAGTCCGGCGTTCCAACAGCGCCTGGTCGTCACCCCTGCACATGGTACCCAAAGCTGACGGCTCGTGGCGCCCGTGCGGTGATTTCCGCAGATTAAATAATGCTTCAGCCCACGACCGCTATCCGATTCCGCACATCCAAGATTTTTCGGCGCATTTAGCGGGGGCGCGCATCTTTTCCAAAATAGACTTGGTGCGTGGTTATCACCAAGTTCCAGTCCGCGCGCAGGACATACCCAAAACGGCAGTTATAACCCCTTTCGGGCTTTTCGAGTTTTTGCGCATGCCTTTCGGCCTCAAGGGCGCCGCGCAGACGTTCCAACGCATGATGGATGCAGTGCTGCGCGACCTCCCTTTCGTGTTCGCTTATTTGGACGATATTTTGGTAGCCAGCGCGTCTGAAGCCGAACACGAACGCCACCTCACAGCCGTTTTTCAGAGGCTCACAGAACACGGGCTGATCATTAATCCAGCGAAGTGCCAATTCGGGGTAACGAAAATTGATTTTTTGGGACACCGCGTGTCGCCAGAAGGCGCGGTCCCGCTGCCGGATAAAGTGCGCGCGATAACGGATTTCCCCCAACCGCAGACGGTCAAGGCGCTGCAAGAATTTTTGGGGATGGTCAATTTTTATAACCGTTTCCTCCCAAACGCGGCACGGCTTATGCACCCATTGTACGCGGCATTAAAGAAGCAAAAACCTACAGCCAAGGTCGAGTGGTCCCCGGATCGGGAGCGCGCTTTTTCACAGGTCAAATCAGCCCTCGCCAACGCTGCGTTATTGGCACACCCGGTGCCAGCAGCTCGCATGGCGCTAACCACAGACGCCTCCGATGTGGCAGTGGGAGCGGTGGTCGAGTAACTGGTTGCAGGATGCTGGCAACCACTCGCATTTTTCAGCAAAACATTGCGCGATAGTGAACGTAAATACAGCACGTTCGACAGGGAGCTTTTGGCCCTACATTTGGCCATCCGCCACTTCCAGTTCTGGTTGGAAGGACGCCGTTTTACCACGTTTGTGGATCATAAACCTTTAACTTTTGCAATGGCCAAGGTTTCAGAGCCCTGGTCGGGCTGACAACAGAGGCAGCTGGCTGCAATTTCGGAGTTTACCACGGACATTCAACACGTGGCAGGTAAACACAATGTAGTGGCAGATTGCCTCTCGCGCGCGGTTGCAGCGACAGGCCCCCAGGGGGCAGAGTCGGCTACGGCAGACCTAGGTCAGGCTGGCGGCACGGGAGCGCTCACAGCTCCGGTCTGCGTCGGTTTAGATTACGCAGCCATGGCCGCTGAACAGGTTGGCGACGCGGACGTGCGCGCGCGCCAGTCTGGGCCAACAGGGCTAAGGCTGGAGCACAGGGTGCTTCAAAGAGGCATGCCCTCCCTAATCTGCGATATCTCCACGGGGCGTCCCCGTCCCGTAGTCCCGGCTGCGTGGCGTCGCCGTGTTTTTGACTTAATACACTCACTGGCACACCCGGGCGTCTGCGCTTCTATCAAAATGGTAGGGGAGAAGTTTGTTTGGCCGGGGCTGCGTAAACAAGTCAAAGAGTGGGCTGCAGCTTGCACTGCGTGTCAAAGGGCAAAGGTACACAAACACACACGAGCCCCTCTAGAACCTTTTCACATCCCAGCCAAACGCTTTGATCATGTGCATGTCGACTTAGTAGGACCGCTTCCGCTGTCCCAGGGTTTCACACACCTTCTAACCATGGTAGACCGCACCACGCGCTGGCCAGAGGCGGTTCCTCTGGCGGCAACTACAACGGCAGATGTTGCACGCGCCTTTTTAACGGCTTGGGTCGCGCGCTTTGGTATCCCGTCAGACTTAACTTCCGACAGAGGACCACAGTTTGTTTCCGAGCTCTGGTCGTCCATGGCACTCAGCCTGGGGGTGAAAATTCATCGCACGACCGCGTATAACCCCCAGGCCAACGGTTTGTGCGAGCGCTTCCATCGGTCATTGAAAGCAGCCCTCAGAGCGGCTCTCACGGACACAAATTGGGTTGATAAACTTCCATGGGTTTTATTAGGGTTGCGTTCAGCTCCTAAAGAGGACTTGCATGCCTCTCCGGCAGAACTCGTCTTCGCCCAACCACTCTGGTTACCGGGAGATTACCTCCCTGAGAATCCTGCTCCGGAGCGCCTCCCTGCTCAGCGGCTGCAGAGCGACGCGGGGTCGCACACCCTCCCTGGTCCCGCTCATCACAGTTTTCCACGTGTTTTTGTGCCTAAAGCCTTAAAGAATGCAGAATTTGTCTTTGTTAGACACGACGCACAGAGGCCAGGTTTAAGACCACCTTACGATGGACCGTTCAGAGTGTTAGAAACCGGGGAAAAGCACTTTTTGCTTGATTTGGGAGACAGGACAGATTTAGTCTGCATCAACAGGCTCAAACTCGCTTTTGTGTTAGCTGACGACCCAGTCCAGTTAGCCAGTGCCCCCCGCTGCGGCAGGCCACCCGGGAGACGCTCTGCTAAGCTTTCACGACGATGTGTTAACGATTCTACTTCACAGATGCAGCGGTTAACAACAAGCAGAGCGAGACCGGCTCACAGCAGATATGGCAGAGTGTTGAAGCCCAAGCAGTGGGAACTGTAATCTGTTGTGCCAAGTTTTTTTTTTTTTTTTTTCTCTCTTGTTCTGTGTAGAGTGTCATAGTTCTATGCATTTGAAGTGTACCTGGTCCTACGTCAAACAGGTTCATTTTGTCTTCTTTCAATTATTTATCCTTTTTTTTTTTTTTTCTTTTTCCTTTGATGAAGGCTGCAGTGCAGTTGAAACATGTAAAGAAGGTAAAGACATCTTTCTATTTTACTTTTGTCTTTCAAAGGGAAAAAAAAAAAAAAAAAGGATGTACCTGGTCCTTATTTGAACGTTTGGGGGGGGTTATATGGTGCATATTTAATGCACATATGTAGCATGCTGTATGGTACGCATTCTCCCCCACAGGCATACAGTGGCTCGAAGGTGCAGAGCCTACAGTCAAACCTCCAAATGAACAATGCCCCAGCAGGGACCTCGGCTAGGAGGTGGGTGCTGGGGGAAGAAGGAAGTCAGAGACAATGTCCCGGCAGGAGCCCCGAGGTGGAGAAGAGAGCAGAGATGCCAGCAAGTCTCGAGGGCTATGTGTGACTATGGGTACATATGTTTACTGAGCTTCTGTGGGGGTAAAGGTGTGAGATACGCTATGTGGGGGTTGAGTATCTCTGGGGGTTATAAAAGCTGGAGGAAAGTTGTGTTTCTTTCTCTTATTATGCTGAGAACTTTGATGATAGAAGATGTGACTTTCAATAAAGCTTCCTGAGAAATAAACTCAGTCTCGTTTGTAAGACATCTTCTACACCATCAAGTTGCCGTGATTGCACAGGTCTAAAGCATGCCTATTCAATTAGCGGTCCAAGACCACATGCCGCCCAAAACCAACCTCTGAGTGGCCTAGGCCTACTCTTTGGTCCAGCCAGAGAAGCAGTAATGTGCGTCCTCTGGTGTGAGTTGACTGTGTAATGCAGGGTTTCCTCTGGTAACATTTCTGTGTGGCGGGTCGCCACCCTTGAAGTTATGCCACCATACCTGTCAAGTGATACGGTTTCGCCATATTTTAATGCGGGGAAAATGCAATTTTAGCAAATACGGGCGTATTGCCATTTCTGTACGCCAAAAAGAAAAATATACGGGGAAAAAAAATTATTGAGAGTGTGGAGGAACACCTCATGTGTGACCCCCATAGCGTACAGGGCTGGCAGAGCGCTCAGCGTCCGCCTGCACTTATTTCAATCCTCCACAAGCACACCTAAGCAGTGTTTTTGTGAGTTTCAAAATGGCTTCTTGCAGCGTGCCGCCGGCGAAGAAAACAAAGCTTGAAGAAAAAGGAAATCGAGGGACTGGACGTCACCGTTCTCCTTCACCGTCACCATTTATTTATTTATTTTAGATTGCACAATATTCCATGGGAGAATGTTGTGGGCTTTGGTTCGGACAATTGCAACACGATGGTGGGTCGAGACAATTCTGTCCTTTCCAGACTGAAGGAGAAATCTCCAAATGTTTTCAGGTATGGGCAGTATTATTCACCTTCAAATATTACCTAAATATAACAAAATAAAATGCTTTAAAATCTTAACAAACATGCTTAGAGGTAGCCCAAATCCCCTATAGTGTACTGTTATTTTGTATCTTGGAACTTTGCTTTACATTCAATTCAATTCTACTTTATTTATATAGCGCCATTTCACAACAACAGTCATCTCATAGCACTATCAACTGTAGGGGAAACCCCCACAGTTGCAGAAAGACCCCAGCAATCAGGCGATCCCCTGTGAGCAAGCACTTGGTGACGGTGGAGAGGAAAAACTCCCTTTTAACAGGAAGAAGCCCCCAGCAGAATGTACATCTGAATGTATAGCATTATATTGAAAGGGCTGAATAAGATTGATATTTTCATTGTTATTATTATTAACACAATTTCAAAGAGAATTATTTCTGATACTTAACTTATGAAACAAAAATCCATTCTGCTTTTGTTTCAGCACTGGCAGCATAAATGAATGAATTTGAAATAGTTCATGTTGCAGTTGCTGTTTGTTTGGTTTTTGTTTGTTTTTTTTGTTTTTGTTTTTGCTTCAGTTTTCTTTCATCTGCCTATAAATACAGTTTTTAAGTACTCAGTACAGGTGTGAAAGCCCCCCCAATAAGGGAGGCATGAGGTCAGTACAGGTGTGAAGGCCCCCCCAATAAGGGAGGCATGAGGTATACCTTGACAGGTATGTGCCACCACACTAAGAGGAAATATAAATTTAAGAAAAATAAATTAAGGAATGACATTTCGCAAGTGCGCACATGAACAACGCACGTGACCGTCATCTGAGTCAGGGCTCTGTCACCGCTGTCTGTTCTTGCCCTTCTGTGTGTGTGGGGTGTCGGATTAACTCTGTGCTGATTGGATAATATGTGGCCATCACAGCCATGCTGATTGGATAATACACAGCATGATGACCAGTCAGTCACCACAGTGTTCCCTGGACAAAATAAGGAAGGGAAACATGACAAATTTGACTAGAAAAACATAATACTGAAGATTTAATCAGTCCCTCCAGGATTTCACGATGTTGTGATCATGTCAATTCACATGAAATCAGCCAATCAGTGCGACTATTACACGACCTTGCAACTTTGTTCAATCATCGCAACTTTCCCGCAATTTTGGCCAATTCTCATCAACTTCCGCCAGTTTCACCAATTACATTTGTCTCTGAGTGGCGCGCAAACGCTCAGTCTAACCAATCAAATGCATCGCTGCACCGCGTTTACTTCCGTGTTTACAGTGAGTATTAATGGAACACATCAGCAAACAGTGTGATTAAAAAAAAACAAAAACAAAAAAACACCCGCGAGGTTTCCAACACCGTCCCTTCCTCCGTCTCCCCCAGCCTGCCAATGGACGTCTCGCCACATCTCTGTCCTGACTGCGTGTACAAGGCACTGGGTTTGTGTTACAAACAAAACAAGCAAATCTAGACCAAGCACCCCCCCCCCCCGGTAAATGTAAGATGCATGTCTGAAGAGACAAGTGTGTGTCTAGATGCGCAGCAGATAGACAGGTAGGAGTTAGGCACGGAAAGAGAGAGAATATTCTCAGAGCAACAGAATAAATTATTTATTTTTTTCCTCTCCACTCGGCACAGAGTGGTTTGGGACTGTAGGGAGTTTTCAAGTGAAGGTGCTGCCAATAATTTCCACATCTCTACTCTTTAATATGCATTCAATGCAATTTAGCTCTTATAATGGACATTGTGTTAAAGTCTGTATTTGCTGTTGCACAAAAGTTTTTCTGTATAGCAGAAGTTTCTGCTTAATTTACAAATCACTAATAGGAAATGCTGGACAATCCTGTGCTTTTCTTGTGGTGTTATATAGAATATCACTGCAATAAACTGGAAAAAAATCTGCTTTAAAATTTGTAATTCTTGTCACAACTTTTAGTGCAAAAAAATCTCTCAAAACATTGCAACTTTTTTAAAACAGCAACAACATGAATTTAGGCTTTTTGGGCTGCAACAATCATAAAAACATCCCACAAATCCTGGGGGGGACTGTTTTTTTGTTTTTGTTTTTTTATTTAAGTTTTTGTAAAGGGTATACAGGTCATTACAGCATTGCATTGTTTACATTTTCATCACATGTCCCCTTATTTTTTGCTATTTGACAACATTGGTAGGATAATTATTACAACACCCCTTTTTTTTAAAGTGAAAGAAAAAGTGAAATTAAAGAGAATAAAATAAAAAAAAGAACAAACAAACAAACAGAACAGCAAAAAACAAACAAACAGAAAATTAAGTAATTAAAAGTAAAAGAGCATCTGAGTAGCATTGGAACAAAGAGCAGGACCATTATTGAAATGGTATTTGTCAAAGATTAGATCTAATGGAAGACACATATGCGATCCAGGGTTGCCAAAAGTTCAAGAACCCATCCATGTCCTGTCTCAGTGCGAATGTCAACTTTTCCATCGAGTAAATGTCTTGAATCACGTTAATCCAATCTTCAGGTGTAGTACAGTCCTTCAGCATCCATTTTTTAGTTAGGGCTTTTTTACTTGCCAATATTAAAACATTGAATAAGTATTTACCTCCTCGTCTTTCCAGTGAGTCCGGTAGTAAACCCAAATACAAAGTTACAAAAGAAAAGGGAACTGTTATTTTGAATATTTTCCCCAGTATTGTCTGTACATTGGTCCAATATTGGTGGATAACTGGGCATGACCAAAACACATGAAAATGATTTGCAGTCTTTTCACCACACAAGCGCCAACAGTTCAACCCCTTACATACCTGCCAACTTTTCAAACCTGAAAAGCCTAGTAGCTAGCCGGGGTCCAGGGGCCGATGCTAATGCTAATAATGCTAATAATAATAATAATGCTAATATTTGACAAACAAATATTAGCATTAAATCTAGTTAAATGTAGCTAACAACCTCATATTTCTTCAACATTCAAACCTGAAAAGCCTAGTAGCTAGCCGGGGTCCAGGGGCCGCAGTGTCAAACAAATATTAGCATTTGACATAGAAGTCACATATTAATTATATTAAAGGTAAAATATCTAAATCAATTGCAATACAGTGATCCCTCACTTATCGCGGTTAATGGGTTCCAGAACCGACCGCGAAAAGTGAAAAACCGCGAAGTAGCGTCACCCCTAATGACGTCACCCATAAATAATACATATGTTCATTCTCTCACTCTCTCTCTCATATGATACGTGTGTGTGTGTGTAAGTGTACATACAGTGGGGTAAAAAAGTATTTAGTCAGCCACCAATTGTGCAAGTTCTCCCACTTAAAAGATGAGAGAGGTCTCCAATTTTCATCATAGGTATACCTCAACTATGAGAGACAAAATGAGAAAAAAAAAATCCAGAAAATCACATTGTCTGATTTTTAAAGAATTTATTTGCAAATTATAGTGGAAAATAAGTATTTGGTCAATAACAAAAGTTCATCTCAATACTTTGTTATATACCCTTTGTTGGCAATGACAGAGGTCAAACGTTTTCTGTAAGTTTTCACAAGGTTTTCACACACTGTTGCTGGTATTTTGGCCCATTCCTCCATGCAGATCTCCTCTAGAGCAGTGATGTTTTGGGGCTGTTGCTGGGCAACACAGACTTTAAACTCCCTTCAAAGATTTTCTATAGGGTTGAGATCTGGAGACTGGCTAGGCCACTCCAGGACCTTGAAATGCTTCTTACGAAGCCACTCCTTCGTTGCCCGGGCGGTGTGTTTGGGATCATCGTCATGCTGAAAGCCCCAGCCACGTTTCATCTTCAATGCCCTTGCTGGTGGAAGGAGGTTTTCACTCAAAATCTCACGATACATGGCCCCATTCATTCTTTCCTTTACACGGATCAGTCGTCCTGGTCCCTTTGCAGAAAAACAGCCCCAAAGTATGATGTTTTCACCCCCATGCTTTACAGTAGGTATGGTGTTCTTTCTCCTCCAAACATGACAAGTTGAGTTTTTACCAAAAAGTTCTATTTTGGTTTCATCTGACCATATGACATTCTCCAAATCCTCTTCTGGATCATCCAAATGCTCTCTAGCAAACTTCAGACGGGCCTGGACATGTACTGGCTTAAGCAGGGGGACATGTCTGGCACTGCAGGATTTGAGTCCCTGGCGGCTTAGTATGTTACTGATGTAGCCTTTGTTACTTTGGTCCCAGCTCTCTGCGGGTCATTCACTAGGTCCCCCCATGTGGTTCTGGGATTTTTGCTCACCATTCTCGTGATAATTTTGACCCCATGGGGTGAGATCTTGCGTGGAGCCCCAGATCGAGGGAGATTATTAGTGGTCTTGTATGTCTTCCATTTTCTAATAATTGCTCCCACAGTTGATTTCTTCACACCAAGCTGCTTACCTATTGCAGATTCAGTCTTCCCAGCCTGTTGCAGGTCTACAATTTTGTTTCTGGTGTCCTTTGACAGCTCTTTGGTCTTGGCCATAGTGGAGTTTGGAGACTGACTGTTTGGGGTTGTGGACAGGTGCCTTTTATATTGATAACGAGTTCAAACAGGTGCCATTAATACAGGTAACGAGTGGAGGACAGAGGAGCCTCTTAAAGAAGAAGTTAGAGGTCTGTGAGAGCCAGAAATCTTGATTGTTTGTAGGTGACCAAATACTTGTTTTACTGAGGAATTTACCAATTAATTCATTAAAAATCCTTCAATGTGATTTTCTGGATTTTTTTTTCTCCTTTTGTCTCTCATAGTTGAGATACACCTATGATGAAAATTGGAGACCTCTCTCATCTTTTAAGTGGGAGAACTTGCACAATTGGTGACTGACTAAATACTTTTTTGCCCCACTGTACATACGTAGATGTAAATAAAGTGTACATAAATATGTTTTTAGAACTCTTTTATTCTGATAACAAGATACGTAACTCAAGATGAAGATGATTTACTGCACAGGTTAATGAGAGCTTTACTGCTCCTCAGGTGACGCCTCATCGTCAGGTGCTAGAGGCACAGGATCGTCGAGGGCAGCTTCCGATAGAGCTGGAGAAGCTGCAGGAGGCGGCGTAGCGGCTCGACGGGAAGACTATTTCGCACAAAAAGGCACAAGAGAACAGCGAAAAGTTCCACGCGGCGAGACTAAGCAACACGAGCGATAAAGAACAATGAATGCGGTCTGCCTTCGCTGGGTATGGGCGCTCGGCAGGGAGAGAAGCTGGGTAAAACGTCTCGGCCAATCAGCTTGCGAGATTCCCGAGCCGAGCCAACACGAGAACAGCAAATAGAGAGGTGGATTTTGAGTTGTGCGGGCTCTCCGTGTTGATACCTGATGTTCTAATGTAGTCTCCCTGCCTTCTGCTAGCGCCCGCCCATTTTTTCTCAATTTTGAATTTTTGATGAATATTTTTGAAAAATCCGCGATGCACTGAGGGCGTGAAAGGTGAGGCGCGAAGTAGCGAGGGATCACTGCACAGAGCAAAATATTTGCTGAATCAACAACCCACATTATATACTTTGTATCATTCATTAATACTCCCATACATGACATATTGTACTGAAGTATGGGGAAATACATATAAAACAAACATATATCCAGTCTTTATGCTTCAGAAGAGAGCTATTAGAATAATAAACAAAGCTGCTTACAGGGGACCAACAAACCCACTTTTTCTTAAATTAAAAGCTCTCAAGTTGAAAGATCTGGTTGACTTTAAAACTGCAGTAATAATGTTTAAAGCTAAGAATCTATCACTGCCCGCAAATATCCAAAAGCTGTTCCAAATAAGGGAGAAACAATCTCATTTCAGAGGAACATTTGAATTCAATTCAACTTCATTTATACAGCGCCATTTCACAACAACAGTCATCTCATGTATATTTCAAAAACCTTCAGTGAGAACTACCACCAAGCAACACTGTGTTTCAGTGCAAGGAGTCAGATTATGGAACGATTTTGGACCTGAATTAAAATCATGTACAACGCTTGGACAATTTAAACAAAAACTAAAGGAAGAAATACTCCAAACATATATACAAGATGACAAGTAAAATCACATAAGGATTGTCATATCCAGTCTGTGTTGTGTTGTTACTTAGTTTTTTTTTTTTGTCACATTTTGTCTTAGCTTTGTTCTGAATTGTAATCTCTCTTGTTTTGTTTTTCTTTTGAATTCTTGGATGGAATATGAGTGGGCAATATAAGCTGCAGATTCAGCCATCACCCATTTCAGATAACTTATGTTGAACTGTATAATCAGAGGAGTTATTGTTTAATTTGACCTTGTTGGATTTTTTCGCCTTTGTTATATTATTCTGTTTCTTTTTAATCTTTACTTTTAATCTATCCGAAATAAAGATTCATTCATTCATTAAATTTGCATTCAAAAGACTATCTTAACACTGAATAGAACTTTGAATAGGCCAGATGTGATGTATTATGAATACTAGAAAAGCACTCGGACAGCGCAGACCTCCGCCAAGCGCCACAGTTTCCCCCATATAGTGTTTAACATCATAAATAAAATATTGAAAATGGCCCTATCTCGCAATGTTAAATAAAAAAAAAAAAAAAAAGAATCCTTTAAAAAATTCCTGGATCCAGACGGTGATCCGGATCACCACCAAAATCTAATCATCTGTAGGATACCCCATTTCTGACAATCTGTGAAAATTTCATGAAAATCCGTCTATAACTTTTTGAGTTATCTTGCTAACAAACAAACAGACAAACCAACACTGATGATCACATAACCTCCTTGGCGGAGGTAACTAGAAGACTAGAGATATCAGCAGGCACAGGCACGTGCGTAAAACACGGCAAAATCGCTCTGATGTTTTATGTGTTTACATGATACACCAAGCATGACAAGGCTTGCAATTACACAGCACATGTTCTTCAGAATCTTAGGCATTATACAACCTTGGTTCCAAGGTTGTCATAGCCAGGAGCGGCACTGGGGTTAAGCTCCCAGTGCTCATAAAATGCTTCTTATGGCGTGCGTCTCGAAAAGCCGCTGACAACTAAGTCCAACTCCTAGCCTGCCCGTGTGGTTTAGTCTCTAAGCCCGGCGGAACTGCTTTTACTAATAGGAGAAGGGGCGAGGGCGGATCTCTGGCGCCTTAAAACCAGATGCTTCGGGTAGATGGTGGCTCGTCAACCTGGGAAGGTAGCCCATCTAGGGGAAGGTAAACCCTGATTTCAAACCTCTGCTGCCTTGCGGCATACCCGGTCACGGGAAAGGCTTCGGGAGTCAACCCTGAGGAAAAATCCGGAGTCGGAGCCCCTAAGGCAGTTCTATGTTGTGCTCAACATCGTTCTGGCAGCTCCTGCAACGGCGCTGGTGCCAAACTGTAGCAGCCCTGCTGTTCCTTTGGATTCATCAGTGACGTGGAGAGGGGGGACATGCTGCATGGGCAACATCTTGTCCTCCATATCTTTCTGCCCAGGCTTGAATCCTACCAACGCCCAACGCTGGAAGGTAGAACACCGGATCACTGGAGAGGACACTCCAGCTTCGCCTTTGGCGTAGACAAAACACGGGGAATGACAGTTACTGGTTATAAGCCACTGCTCAATTGGCGTAGAGCGTGGCGCCAGGGGTTGTTCCCGACGGTGGGAGGGATCATCAGATCTCACTGGACAGCTACCGCCCGCCTCAAGCTGGGCAGCCCCCAGCCAATAAGGTGTTGTCCCGCCACAGCTTGCTTTCCTCATTGGGTGCATGGGGATAAGGAGAAATCCAAACAGCAGGCTGAGAACCTTCGCACCAGGCAAGACAATAAAACAAAAGAGACCAACTCTAAAACTGGGAACTTGGAACGTCCGCACTATGATGACAGGACTCGCTGCTAACCTAAAGGACATCAACGACACCAGGAAGACTGCCATCATCAATAATGAGCTGAAGAGACTGGGAGTGGATATCGCCACTCTCCAGGAAACACGGTTAGCTGATGCAGGCACACTGAGAGAGAAGGACTACACGTTCTACTGGCAGGGAAAGGGCAGTGACGAGCACAGGGAACACGGAGTGGGCTTCGCAGTGAAGAACACTTTGCTGAAGATGGTGGAACCGGGCAGCACTGGCTCTGCACGACTCCTCACCCTCCGCCTGAACACCACTGAAGGCCCAGTCACCCTCGTCAGTGTGTATGCCCCAACACAGACAGCCACACCAGAGACAAAAGACGAGTTCTACGAGAATCTCGCAACAACTGTCAGGATCATCCCCAACTCTGAACAACTCATTCTCCTTGGAGACTTCAATGCCAGAGTGGGTGCTGACCACGACTCCTGGCCCTCCTGTCTTGGACATTTTGGCGTGGGCAGAATGAACGACAACGGACAGCGGCTGCTCGAGTTCTGCACATATCACGATCTGTGCATCACAAACTCGTTCTTCAAGACCAAGCCCCAACACAAGGTTTCCTGGCAACATCCGCGCTCAAAGCACTGGCACCAGCTAGACTTGATCCTGACCAGGCGCACCTCACTGAAGAACGTGCTAATCACCCGTTCGTTCCAGAGTGCAGATTGCGACACAGACCATTCATTGGTGTGTTGCAAGGTCAAGCTGCAGCTGAAGAAATTCCATCGTGCTAGACAACCTGGAAAGGCACGGATTGACACCAGCAAGATGGCCCAACCAGAACTTGTTGAGCAGTTTGCCTCCACCTTTGAGAAGGAACTTGGTGTACCACAAGGAGGAGAATCTGCAAAGCAGAAGTGGGAAGAGCTGCGAAACACCATCTACCGCACAGCCTTGGCTACCTTTGGAAGGAAGACCTCGAAGTCACAGGACTGGTTTGATGCCAAGTTGACCGAGATGACCCCCGTCATTGAAGCCAAGCGCTCAGCACTTGCTGAGTACAAGAAGTACCCAAACGAGAAGAATCTCCAGATTCTCAAGGCTGCGAGAAGCAAAGTTCAGCAGACTGCTCGGCGCTGTGCCAACGAGTACTGGACTCAGCTCAGCCAAGACATTCAAACCGCTGCCATAACAGGGAACATCCGTGGTATGTACGATGGCATCAAGAAAGCACTTGGTCCGGCTCAGAGCAAGACGGCCCCCCTCAAATCTTCCACTGGGGAGATGATCACAGAGAAGAACAAGCAGATGGAGAGATGGGTGGAACACTACTCCGACCTCTACTCTAGACAGAACACCGTGACACCGTCAGCCCTTGATGCCATCGACTGCCTGCCATCCATGGACGAACTTGACGCTGAGCCAACCATCGACGAACTCAGTAAGGCCATTGATAGCTTGGCCGCTGGCAAGGCACCCGGCAACGACGGCATACCCCCTGACCTGATCAAGCACTGCAAGACCGCCCTACTGCTGCCATTGCATGACGTCCTCTGCCAGTGCTGGAAGGAAGGTGCCGTACCACAGGACATGAGGGACGCCAAGATCATCACCCTCTACAAAAACAAAGGGGAGAGAAGCGACTGCAACAACTACAGGGGCATTTCCCTCCTCAGCGTTGTTGGCAAAGTCTACGCACGAGTTGTTCTCGTTCGTCTACAGAAGCTTGCCGAACGTGTCTACCCCGAGTCTCAGTGTGGCTTCCGCGCTGAGCGATCGACGGTAGACATGATATTCTCCATCCGCCAACTCCAGGAGAAATGCAGAGAACAGAACATGCCTCTGTACATCGCCTTCATCGACCTCACCAAAGCGTTCGATCTGGTCAGCAGAGAGGGCCTTTTCAAGATCCTGCCAAAGATAGGATGCCCACCAAAGTTGCAAAGCCTCATCAAATCGTTTCACACCAACATGCAGGGGATAGTGCAGCACGATGGCAACGTCTCAGAGCCATTCAACATACGCAGCGGAGTGAAACAGGGCTGTGTACTTGCGCCAACCCTCTTTGGGATTTTCTTTGCTATGCTCCTGAGGCATGCCTTCAGCACAGCAACAGAGGGAATCTACCTGCACACAAGATCTGACGGCAGGCTTTTCAACCTCACCCGCCTGAAAGCCAGAACCAAAGTACGCGAGGCTCTAATCAGAGACATGCTGTTCGCAGACGACGCTGCAGTCGCAACCCACACACAGCAGGAGCTTCAGACCCTGATGGACCGCTTCTCCCAGGCATGCAAGGACTTCGGGCTTACCATCAGCCTGAAGAAGACTAACGTCTTGGCGCAAGGCATGGAAGCACCACCAACCATCACCATTGATGACTACAAGCTGGAGGTCGTGAATCAGTTCACGTACCTGGGGTCCACGATCAGCAACAACCTCTCCCTTGATACAGAGATCAACAAGAGGACTGGAAAATCAGCCTTCACACTCGCTCGCCTCACCACACGAGTGTGGGAGAATCCCAAACTCTCTGTCAAGATGAAGATGGCAGTGTACAACGCCTGCGTCATCAGCACACTTCTCTATGGGAGTGAGACGTGGACAACATACGCCCGGCAAGAAAAGAGACTGAACTCCTTCCACTTGCGCTGCATTCGCCACATCCTGGACATATCCTGGCAGGACAAAGTGCCCAACACAGAAGTTCTGTCCCGCGCCGGCCTTCCCTCCATGTTCACTCTACTCAGGCAGCGCAGGCTCCGCTGGCTAGGCCACGTTCACCGTATGGAGGATGGCAGAATCCCCAAAGACGTCCTCTATGGAGAACTGGCAACTGGCAGGAGAGACGTTGGCCGCCCACAGCTGCGCTTTAGAGACGTCTGCAAGAGAGACATGAAGGCCCTGGATATCAACACAGAGCGCTGGGAGGACCTTGCAACGGACCGCTCCAAATGGAGAGGCACCCTGACCAGACAGCTCAAGGTGGGTGAAGAGAGACTGACTGCTGCAGCAGATGAAAAAAGGAACCGCAGGAAGAACCGCCACAGACCCAGCAGCACGGAGACCACCCACAAGTGTGACCTGTGTGACAGGGACTGTCATTCGCGCATCGGCCTGTTCAGCCACAGGCGGTGCTGTTCCAGCAGAGTAGACGTTTAGGATTCTCTTCCATGGTCATCATAGACCGACGGAGGCCGACAAAATCATTCTCCCTTTACATGTCTAATCCATGGTCCATTTGCCAGTGCTGAAATGCAGTCGTGCGAACGTCTGCAGCAGTTTACATCGTGTTTACATCTCGCCATGTACGCACGCCTCTCCGGGATTTCGCGCGAGAATAGAAACCTCAATACCCTCAATAGCAATAGCGTTAGCTTAGCAAACACTTCAGGTAAAGCGTAGCAGCGAACCACGAAAAGAAACGCTACTGACGCTACTATGTTCTAAATTTAGATACGATTCCTAGCGATCTCGTGTTTGGAATTGCTTTCGTGTTTTTTTTACGATTTAAAATTTTTGACTGAATTTTTAGTGAAAAACCGTAATTTTGATTAATAAAGCCGTAACCCGGAATGGGGTCTTGAAAACCGGAACCATTACGGCAAAACCGGAGTAGTTAGCAGGTATGCCCTTATGGGTAAATTTGTTTTGTGCAGGTGTTCTGAAAAATCTTACCAAATTTTTCCATCCAAATTCTCTCCACTGCAGGGATGAGGTACTTTAACATTGCTGTTTATTTAGCTTTTCCAATATTTCCAATTGTAAAGTGAAATTCCCCTCTTTTTCCCATCTCTCTTTTATATATGATGTGTTGTCTCCTTTTAAGTCTTGAAGACCTTGGTATATTTTAGAAATGTATCTGATCCCTGGGATCCCTTTATATGCCATTAAGAAGACCTTCAGAACACCTGACTGGGCCCTTTCCAAATCTTCCTTTTTAAGTATATTGTTTATGTGGTGTCTAAGCTGAAAGAATCTGTAAAGATCTTGATTTATTAGATCTTGTTTTTTCAAATCTTCAAAACTTCTTAAAATTTGCCCCTTAAAAAAATCGTAATATTTTATCAGCCCTTTCTCTTTCCACTCTTTAAATCTAGTGTCTGTTTTATTGGGGGTAAAGTCTTGATCATAGGCAATCCATTGCAGAAGTCGATAGGGCTCTTTAGCTTGATTCTCTCTGACTATCTTAAACCAAATTTTTAGCAGGGTCTCTATCCAGGGGTTAGTGTTATTCAAGAGTTTAGGTAAGGCATTGTTCCCTATTGTCGCCTGTAGGGGGATGTCACTTGTTATTTGGCATTCAATCTCCTTCCATTGTGCAGTGTAGACTGGGTTACATATCTCTATTAAAGTTTTAATTTGTGCGGCTTTAAAATAGTCCCTGATATTTGACAGTGTGAGCCCACCTTTGTCTTTGTTTAGCTGTAAGGTTCTATAACTGATTCTAGGTCTCTTGCCCTGCCATATGAATCTTGAGATCCTTCTGTCCAGCTCCTGCCATGTTTTTTTGGGAGGTTCTACCGGTATTGTTTGGAAAAGGTATATAAGACGTGGAAGTATATTCATTTTGACTGCTTCAATTCTTTGTGCAGTACCTAAGAATGGTATCATATTCCATCTTGCTAGGTCAGATTTTATTTTTGTCACCAGTGGATCATAGTTTAGTGTTATAATTTTGTTGAGTTGTTTCGGGATATTGACCCCCAGATATTTCATAGATTCCAACTCCCAGTTAGTTTTGAGTTCACTTAGTGAATAATGATTTGGGTCATAGTTGAATGTTAAAACTTGGGTTTTATGCATGTTTAATTTGTACCCCGATAAATCTCCATAGTCTGAAAAAACTGAGATTAGTTCTGGTAAAGAAGTGTCTGGCTGCCCTAGGTATATTAAAATGTCATCAGCAAAGAGTGCTATTTTATGTTCCTTCTGACCAAGTGTAATACCTTGAATTTCTTGATTTTGTCTTATCCATTGGCTCAGAGGTTCTATGAAGATTGCAAAGAGCAGAGGAGACAGGGGGCAGCCTTGACGACATCCTCTTTCCAGCTCAAAAGATGATGATAAATTACCGTTAATCCTTATTTTAGCTGTTGGTTTTTTATATATTGCCTGTATAGTTCTAATGAAGTTGTTATGAAAATTGAAACTGGATAAGATTCTATATAGGAAAGACCAGTCAACCGAATCGAATGCTTTTTCAGCATCTAATCCCAATATGACTGCATTTAAGTTATATTTTTTTATGTGATGGATTATGTGTAAAGTGTGTCGAATGTTGTCTTGTGTCTGTCTTTGTCTTATAAAACCTGTTTGGTCTAAGTGAATTAAGTGTGTCAGTATGTTTTCTAACCTTTTGGCAAGGATAATGGTAAAAAGCTTATAGTCCTGATTTAATACACTGATTGGTCTGTAGTTGGAGCATTCTAGTTTATCCTTTTCAGGTTTAGGTATAACTGCAATGACCCCTTCTCTCCAGGAGGGGGGATTTCCCCTGTGTGGAGGACATAGTTAAATGTTTTCAGGAGGAGAGGAGATAGTTGCTGTTTAAAGGTTTTGTACCATTCTGCTGTATAGCCATCTGCTCCTGGGGATTTGTTAGCTTTAAGTTTCATAATGCTTTTTCCAATTCTTTAGGTTGTATTTCTGACAGTAGTGTTTTATTTTGTGATTCCGTAAGTTGGGGAAGGTTTAATGTGTTTAGGAATGTCTCGGATGAGTTTGTATGTTTTTTGTGGGAGTATAAGTTCTTATAGTAATTCTCGAAGCTTTTAAGAATATCCTGAATTCTGAATTTTATTTCCTTTGATACTGGGTCTCTGATTTTGTAGAATGCTCTTTCTGTTTGTTGTTTCCTCAATTTATAGGCTAGTAATTTTGCCGATTTACTGCCTGCTTCATAGTGTTTTTGTTTCAGAAATGTAAGTTTCTTCTGGATTTCTATTGTGTAGATCTCATTTATTTGATTTTTAATTTCTTTAATCTTGAGCGAGCCATTAGAATGAATGTTGTCTTTGTGTTCTTTTTCTAGGTTCTTGAGTTCTGACTCTAGTGTGATTAGTTTTTCTTGTCTCAGTTTCTTTTGGGTTGCCAGTTTTGCAATAATTTTTCCCCTTATTACAGCCTTGCACGCATCCCACAGTATAAAAGGGGATACTTCTCCATTATCGTTTTCTTCCAAATATCTGTGAATATCTGATTCCTGTAGCGGTTTGATTCAACCCCCACAACACACAGACAGAACACAGAGACAGTCAGCTCGCACTCCTGGGTTTTTTCCGCTGCATGCTGCGTTTACAGCCGTGAGGTTAAATTGTCATCCATGTGGCAGCACAGTTTTACCCTTGGCCGGGGGATCGCGGGGATCATGAGATCGTGGGTTCGATTCCAGCCCCCGACCAACAGTGAGCTGTGTGGAGTTTGCATGTTCTCCCCGTGTTGCGTGGGTTTACTCCGGGATTTCTCCGGTTTCCTCCCGCATACCAAAAACATGTAGGTTTAGGGTGCTCGCGCATGCAGCGACCGGCAGCCGGTGGCTTGTCACCAGACTGCAAACCAAATCTACCTACGGGTACAAATAAGTAACAAAAAAAAAAAAAAAAAAAATGCATTGTGTTCATGCATCCTGTCTGTACCTCTGATATGCAAATGCCCAGATTAACTGCTGTGAATGTCTTTGATCTATTGTTTGAGTTGAGTATATAAGCTGCACTGTGCTGTAAATCTGCCTCTCAATCTCACTTCTGCAACTACAGCTGCTGGACACAGACATTGTGTCCTCCTTCTCTGAGAGCCGTGGGCTCGCTCTCGGCGCGCTTGCACGGCGCCGGGAGCGGAGCTTGTGACGGCTTTATGATAATAAAACTCTACTTAAAACCTCCAACAACGCTGCCTTATTTTATCATCCGCCGCACTGGTGACCCGATGCTGAAACGAACACACTGCCAGTGAACGCAACACCCGGCGGTGATTCTCCGACGACAAGCGAACGTGGCAGCCTGACTGATCTGCCCTCCCTTCTGCTTCAGGGAGACCTCAACGCGGAGTTTCCAGGCGAAACTCCCCGGAGAACACCCACGACCGGGAAAGCTGAGCAACGTTTCATGGTGAGATCTGCACGCCTAGATCGGCACATCCACGCTGGACCGGCCGCGCTCACAGCCCCTCCACACGAGAGCGCATTCACCTCGTCCCCTCTCCACGACGGCGATCCCCATGGCCGACGGAGCACACGTGGACCTGAACGCACCATGACCGAGCGAGTGACAGAGCGTCTTCTACTTCCCTTCACCGCTCCAACACACTGAGCAGGGATGATTAAGCTCCCTGACCCTGGTTCTCCTCTCCAGCTGGCCCACCCATCACGGAACCCCGGCGCACGCACCGGGGAGTTACGAGGACGGCGCACGCCACGCACGGGACAAATACGGCTTTTCTGACCGCATTCCTTCTACTGCACACTGGCCCTTCAGGCTTGCTCGTTCACCTGAGGCACGCAGCTTGCTCACTGGATTTTATGGTCTTAGCCACGGCACACAAGGGAAATTCAGCTGTCTGCGGTTCCCGAGGCTTTAGGGTTACGCCTGAACCTAAAGTCAACACTCCAGTCCCTCTGCTCTCATTACAGCCGCCACGCAGCCTCGTCTTTTCTTCATGGCCGCTATTAATCCTTGCAGGACTTAATTGCGGGAGGATCCAGTGACAAATTTTTCTTCTTCTGATCTCTGCATGTTCAGATGGGACATCGCGGAGCAGCAAACACTTTTGGCGCGACTCGAACGATTTTCCCGCGCCCGGTCAGCATGTACTACCCCCCCCCCCCCCTCCTGCACAGAGCTTTTCCCTGCTCACTGCCCAGACTGCAACATCGAGGTCACGGTCCCCTACCGTTCCCTCTTGGGGGGGGGGGGAGCAGTGTATCGGTTTGATTCAACCCCCACAACACACAGACAGAACACAGAGACAGTCAGCTCGCACTCCTGGGTTTTTTCCGCTGCATGCTGCGTTTACAGCCGTGAGGTTAAATTGTCATCCATGCATTGTGTTCATGCATCCTGTCTGTACCTCTGATATGCAAATGCCCAGATTAACTGTTGTGAATGTCTTTGATCTATTGTTTGAGTTGAGTATATAAGCTGCACTGTGCTGTAAATCTGCCTCTCAATCTCACTTCTGCAACTACAGCTGCTGGACACAGACATTGTGTCCTCCTTCTCTGAGAGCCGTGGGCTCGCTCTCGGCGCGCTTGCACGGCGCCGGGAGCGGAGCTTGTGACGGCGGTATGATAATAAAACTCTACTTAAAACCTCCAACAACGCTGCCTTATTTTATCATCCGCCGCAATTCCAATTCATCTTTCAGTGGTCCTTTCAGGACATTTGAATTCAACCTCCAGGAAAATGTATTATTTGTGCATTTTTGGATGTTTAAGTCCATATAGATCGGACTGTGGTCAGAGAGATCCAACAGTCCTATTTTACATGTTTTTACTCTTCCAATGTCTCTATTAAACATAAAAAAGTAATCAATCCTTGAGTAAGATGAATGTGGCGTTGAATAAAATGTATAATCTTTTACATTGGGGTTGAATTCCCTCCATACGTCACAGATTCCCATTTCTTTTAATAGCATCCGAGTTTTCCTATTTTGAGTGTTATTTTGATGCGAAGAATTACCTGTTGCATCCCAGTATGGATTCAGTCTTAGATTGAAGTCTCCACCACATATCATTAAACCTTGGGCTTTAGTTATCATTAGGTCGAATACATTTTTATAAAATTTCCATTTAGCCCCTGGTGGTGCATATACATTCAGCAGGGTGATATCTTCTCTCTCTAGCCGCCCAATTACCAAACTGTATCTCCCTTCTTTATCTTTGTGTTCTGATTTTTTTTCAAATGTAATTTTGGTTTATATCAATGTCGCTACTCCCCTCCTCCTCCCTGACTTATATGAAGATGAAGAGATCATTTTAAACCCTTGTCTATTGAGTTTAGTGTGTTCCACGTCTGTTAGGTGGGTTTCTTGTAAAAATATTATTTCTGCTTTGTCTTTTTTCATTTTGTGTAGAATCTTGGATCTTTTAAATTGATTCAGGATCCCTTTTACATTATATGAGGCTATTTTGGTTACACCCTGTTTTTCCATTGTATTTTCTTATTTAGTATAACAGTGTGGTGGCCCTCTTTTTTGCTACTCAGAAACTGAAAGAACATAGTGTACGAAACTTTAAAACAAAAAACTGTCAAAAAAACTTCCTGAGCTGGGGTCTCTTTAAAGACCCTGTAAGAGCCCTGATGGAGTGTAGGCTCTGAGGGAAATTCCTCAAACTCTGTTACGTGTTGAGGGCCCTGTCTTACCCCTGTAAGTTGTCCCATGTTTTTAACGTGAATTTCAGATCCCAATCCGAATTTGTAATGATTTTTTTTTTTATGCCTATACCCTATGAGATTGTGTGCACCCTCCCACCCCCATCACAGCAAACATTCACTCTAATATACAGTATATAGCATGTATAGTTTATTTCTTTTATCTTATCATGTTTAATGTTGCAGCATTGCACCGAGACAAATTCCTAGTTTGTGTACTACATGAACAATGGCAATAAACCTGATTCTGATTCTGATTCTGATTCTGATTCTGATTCTAATACAGTATTTGTTAGTGTAGGGAGAACATGTGGGTCATTGTTACATTTCTATTTTAACAAGATTTTTTTTTCCTTTAAATTAAGAAGACATTTGTTTCTAATGCTATAACTGCTTCATGAAAGGTTTTACCACATGCTGATTCTGCATCTCCTTTAATGTTTGTTACCTTGTAGGAGGGGGGATGGAAGTGCAGAATGACTGAAAAGAAAAAAAACAAAAAGGTCGCTATTCCTTCCTGGAACTGGAAAGCTTATCTTTGTAGCTCTGGGGCTGGGTTTCCCGCTGCTGGCCCGTGGATTTTGAAGGTCTCTGAGTGGACCACGTTTGAGCTCTGATCCTCTCGCTCAGATTCGCTGCGGGTTTAAACACCGATACCGGGAGCCCTCTTCTCGCCATGTCAATTGTTGCTTCTTCCGCTGAATTATAGAGACATGACTCTTCACCGTAAAAGACCCTTAACTTCGCAGGAAATGGCGTCTGAAAGCGTAGATTCTGTTCCCGTAGAACCTTTTTGGCGTCGTTATATTCCCGTCGCTTTTTAAGAACCTCCGGGGCGTAATCATGCTCCACGAAGACTTTTCTCTCTTGATGCATAAATCCTTTTTTCTGCCAAGCCCGTCTTACAACCTCTTGTTTTATTTTGAAATCGGAGAATCTTACCACCACCGAACGTGGGGGCGCTTCTGCCGCTGGCTTTGCGGCTAATGTACGATGGGCCTTTTCTATCTTCAAATCGGTGGTTTGTGGAATATCCAACTTCTCTCTCAATAAGGATTCCACGCATTCCGCCATTGTGTTGAAACTATCTTCAGCTCCTTCTTTCAGACCGTGAATTCTGATGTTATCTCATCTCTGTCTTCCTTCTTGGTCGGTTAGCTTAGCCTCCAGCCTTGACTGTTTTTTTGTGTAAATCCAGCATAGAATCTTCAAGCACTTTTATTCTTTCTTCAGCTTCCAAGATTCGGTTTTCGGCCTGGTCCATTCTGCTGTTCGTCCTTTTTAATTCCTCTCTGAATTCATGAAATTCGGCCCGAAATCGTCGTAATTCATCAAATAGCGATTTCAAGCTAACCTTTTTGTTAGCTAGGTCCAGCTCCTCGTCTTCTGAACGGAGGTCCTCCGGTTCAGATTCTGCCGCCGCTGCGCGTCCTGACCTGGGGAATGTCAGTTTCTTCTGTTTTTGGTTAGGCATGGTGTTTTTGTCTTTTGATTTTTATTCTTCCAAAAATCTGTTAAGTCTGATTTTGAAGATGTTTTCCTTGGATTGGGTCTGGGAGCTTCAGCGTTAAGTTGCTATCACCATGGCGTCCAGACCGGAAGTCGGGGGACTGTTTAATGCATAAAAAAAATTATGCCATAAAGTTGCTGTGATTGCATAGGTCTAAAGGATAATTCATATGTGCAGAACATGAGGTGTGCAAGAAGACTGGGTGGAGCATCAGCGGGGACCGAGTCTGACTCAACACAGAACATGCTGACAGAAGCAGCGCCCAGACACGACCTAGCTCAAAGGCACGCTAACTGATGGCGATTAAAAAACAAGTTATTTTCAATAAAGTGGATAAAAAGATAATGCATGGAGTGTGCTTTTGCCCTGAGGCTGATTTACCATGGAAAACAGCTGAGCTCTGTGGTTCAGCGACCAGCTGATTGGATCCACCTCCTCCGGTGTTCTGACATTTTGGCATAAATATCAGAACAGCACTGGACAGCTGATGGTACAGACTGCAAAGGAAAAAAAAAACATGAGGGGAAGGCCCTGTAACCTTTAGTCCATAAATATGGGATGTATCAACCATACGCTGGATAAAATTTCAGGATGGGGCACATTTTTTTTCCAGTTTATAAAATTTTTCAGCAGGTCTGAAGTATGTGCAAAAAAATGCATTTAGAGGGTCAAAAATGCAATTGTTTAGGTGGAATAATAATAAATAATTTCTCAATCAATAAAAAACAAATGTTTAGAACAGAGCCGCGGCGCTCACATTGTTAGTCTTTGCCAGTCACGCCCTCAAGGTTCAGATCATTGTTTGGCCTCAGTATCGCCCCAGCGGGACGATATATAAGCACCGCCTCAATCTTAGCATTAAAATTTTCAAAAACCTTTCAGTAACAAAATATTGCTAAAATATAAAATGATGCACTACAATGGGTCTCAAATGTTTGTAAACATGTCCTGTTATAGTACTGCATGAGTTTATTGACGATACACAGAAGAACTTCAATATTACACTGAACTCATCACTGAACAGTGATATAAACTAAAATAATTATAATGATGACTGAACAACTCCCATTCCCCAAAGTACAAGATACACTATTATGAATACTAATACATACCCGTGCATACCTGTCCATGCCCGTAGAAACCAAGTATAAGCAAGTATTTCTGCATGCCCATTGCTGAAGGGCCCCCTCCTGTGTGAGACGGCTGTGTTGTTCACAGTCATGCCGCAGGCATCACTGAGAAAGATTTCTTGAATTGATAGAGTGCCTTCTGCCTTACTGAGTGAGATTTCCTGATGTCCTGCTTCGAATGGGTGTGGTTTAAAGTAGCGTGTCATATTCGGTCTCAGCTTCTCTGTGCCTTGCCTGGCATGCAGCGCTGGCGGCCAGCCGACTATTCCGCATCTCCTGGGTCTCAGCTTGTCAGTGCCTTGCATGGCGTGCAGCGTTGCTCGCTTTGTGGGCAGTTCAGGCTTCAAGTGGCACGTGCATGGCCCACTGCCACACGTTTCCTGTCTGTCTGTGCATCCCTTGTCTTTTGTACCCTATGCTGGTGAACCTGTGGCTGGCATCATAGTACACTACATCATAGGTAGGCAGGCATCATCAGTGATGGTCTATTTGACATCATAAAGACATCCAGGCTGGCATCATAGGACACTACATCACAGGTAGCCAGTCCTATTGCCGATATGATGGCATCGCCTATATGACATCATTTCGAGTCCTATGTACCCTGAGATCATAGGATCATCATAGGACATCCTGCAGACATCATAGGCCGCCCTATGATCGTGACAGACACACAGACATTTCTTGAATTTATAGTGTGATGATGATAAGTGATAAAAGATCACACAAGTA
Organism: Pholidichthys leucotaenia; assembly: GCA_020510985.1. Classification (NCBI taxonomy): domain Eukaryota; kingdom Metazoa; phylum Chordata; class Actinopteri; order Cichliformes; family Pholidichthyidae; genus Pholidichthys; species Pholidichthys leucotaenia. Next base: position 288,265,795 of record CM035847.1, on the reverse strand, counting down.
CGTAAGTGATCTGACAAATAAACAAGGGATCTGAAACAGTCACTAATATTGGATGTCCCGTTCATTTTCAATATTTAGGTATTCTGTAATTAATATTCACACAATCAAATAAATCTTAGTGCCATTTACTCCCTTTTATATTTGTCAAAGTCTAATATGTGATTGCTGACATAGTGGAACACAGAGGTGTATCCTATTTCAAACACAGCCTACATTTGGGCCTGGAAAGCCTAATTGGGATACCTGTTTCAGACAGGAATACTTGCATCTACGAGCAATGCACTATCCATCCATCCATCCATCTTCTTCCGCTTAATCCTTTTCGGGTCGCGGGGGGGGGGGGGGCTGGATCCTATCCCGGCATCTTTGGGGGAGAGGCAGGGTAGTTATACTAAATATTATTTATATGTTATACAGACGTGGACAAAATTGTTGGTACCCCTTTGTTAATGAAAGAAAAACCCACAATGGTCACAGAAATAACTTGAATCTGACAAAAGTGGTAATAAATAAAAATTCTATGAAAATTAACCAATGAAAATCACACAATGCGTTTGAATTGTGATTCAACAGAATTATTTTAAAAAACAAACTCATGAAACAGGCCTGGACAAAAATGATGGTACCCTTAACTTAATATTTTGTTGTGCAACCTTTTGAGGCAATCACTGCAATCAAACAATTTCTGTAACTGTCAATGAGACTTCTGCACCTCTCAGCAGGTATTTTGGCCCACTCCTCATGAGCAAACTGCTCCAATTGTCTCAGGTTTGAAGGGTGCCTTCCCCAGACGGCATGTTTCAGCTCCTTCCACAGATGTTCAATAGGATTTCGATCAGGGCTCATAGAAGGCCACTTTAGAATAGTGCAATGTTTCACTCTTAGCCATTCTTGGGGCTGCACGGTGGAGCAGTGGTTTAGCACTGTGACAGCACAGTTTTATCCTCGGCCGGGGGACCGCAGGGATCATGAGATCGTGGGTTCGATCCCAGCCCCCGACCAACAGTGAGCTGTGTGGAGTTTGCATGTTCTCCCCGTGTTGCGCGGGTTTACTCCGGGATTTCTCCGGTTTCCTCCCGCACACCAAAAACATGTAGGTTTAGGGCGCTCGCGCACACAGCGACCAGCAGCCGGTGGCTTGTCACCAAAACTGCAAACCAAGTCTACCTACGGTTACAAATAAGTAACAAAAAAAAAAAAAAAAAAAAAATTCTGGTGTGTTTTTAGCTGTGTGTTCTGGTCATTATCTTGTTGCAAGATCCATGACCTGCGACTGAGACCAAGCTGTCTGACACTGGGCAGCACATTTCTTTCTAGAATACCTTGATAGTCTTGAGATTTCGTTGTACCCTGCACAGATTCAAGACACCCTGTGCCAGATGCAGCAAAGCAGCCCCAGAACATAACAGAACCTCCTCCATGTTTCACAGTAGGGACAGTGTTCTTTTCTTGGTATGCTTCATTTTTGCGTCTGTGACCATAGAGCTGATGTGCTTTGCCAAAAAGTTCCAGTTTTGTCTCGTCTGTCCATAGGACATTCTCCCAGAAGCTTTGTGGCTTGTCAACATGCAGTTTGGCAAATTCCAGTCTGGCTTTTTTATGATTTGTTTTCAACAGTGGTGTCCTCCTTGGTCGTCTCCCATGAAGTCCACTTTAGCTCAAACAACGACGGATGGTGCGATCTGACACTGATGTACCTTGACCTTGGAGTTCACCATGAATGTGTTTAGAGGTTGTTCTGGGCTCTTTTGTTACCATTCGTATTATCCGTCTCCTCCTGCGGCCACGTTCAGGGAGGTTGGCTACAGTCCCGTGGATCTTAAATTTCTGAATAATATGTGCAACTGTAGTCACAGGAACATCAAGCTGCTTGGAGATGGTCTTATAGCCTTTTCCTTTAACATGCTTGTCTATAATTTTCTTTCTAATCTCCTGAGACAACTCTCTCCTTTGCTTCCTCTGGTCCATGTTTAGTGTTGTACACACCATGTCACTAAACAGCACAGTGACTACTTGTCACCCTTTAAATAGGCCGACTGACTGATTACAAGTTTGTAGACACATGTGATGTTAATTAGAGGACACATCTTGGTTGAACATGTTCCTATGGTCACATCATTATCAATCTTTTCTAGGGGTATCATCATTTTTGTCCAGGCCTGTTTCATGAGTTTGTTTTTTTTAAAAATAATTCTGTTGAACCACAATTCAAAAGCATTGTCTGATTTTCATTGGTTAATTTTCATAGAATTTTTATTTATTACCACTTTTGTCAGATTCAAGTTATTTCTGTGACCATTGTGGGTTTTTCTTTCATTAACAGAGGGGTACCAACAATTTTGTCCACGTCTGTATGTTTTTCAGGGGAAGATGTTCTGGAAGAAAACAGCTGTTCTACCATTTTCCCTTTTTTAAAACCTCCAAAGCAGCCAAGGAGGACAGACTTGATAAGTAGTCCTGAAAAGGTAAAGTGACTGTCCTATCATCTGTGTAAATCACTGTGAGGTTACATTTATTGGCGATAGTTTCTGATGCCGATCAGAGCATTGTCATAATAAGACACAACAGAACAGAGCTTTGTTATTCAACATGTCTGCCCTGCCAGCCAATATTTCTGATAATGTCCATTCATCAAGCAGTTTACCAAAGAACAGTCAGTGAACAACTGCCAGAGGCAGCCTTGGATCATCCCTGCATGTCTGCACCTGTGACTGACTGCGCTCTGATCACAGCTACAGCCAATGTTCCCCCTAATTTTTCATGTGTCTGAGGATACATACAAACTCCCTGAGAATTCCTTGGACCACTGTGAGCAACATCAGACGTGCACACTGTGGCCACACCAGTATCACACTTGTCCAAAACCTGAGATCATAGCAAGTTACATGGCTTATTAAAAGAATCAAATTACAGCAGTAATTTCCGTTAGATTACTTTTAATATAAGTGATTTGGCCCACTTAGAATGAAAAAGACAAAAATCTTGTTGTTCATGAGTTGCATAGTATGTTGTATGTCAGTGTCCGGGTCCTGCTGTGGTCTGGGTGGAGGTCCTGTTCTGGCCTGGGTGAGGGTCCTGCTGTGGTCTGGGTGGAGGTTCTGTTCTGGCCTGGGTGAGGGTCCTGCTGTGAGGGTCCTGCTCTGGTCTGGGTGGGGGTCCTGCAGCTGCTCTGGAAGAATTGAGACATGTACACCTTTCAGAGATAAAATTTTGTTCACATTAAAACATTCACATTTTGCACAATGACGTGTGCTGTAGCACAAGAATGTGATACAGTGTAAATTCCTGTAACTCTTTGTCTGTAAAATATATAATTAGACAGTTTTTATTAGCATTTCTACTACTCATAATCTAGTAACAGCATTTAATGATTTTATCCATAAATGAAAATTCTTAACAAATGACACTAGAATAAGCACAAATCTGATTGGGGAATTAAATTTCACCTTATTTTTCCCGTCTGTCCTTCTCACTTCTCCAATGGTTGTACACTTTGTCCAGGTTGATGAAGCCCCATCTGCTTCTTGTTTTGACTTTATGTGAATCAGCTGGTCCAAATGTGCCACTTCAAAATGATTTCTAGATGTTGTTTTGATATGATTCATTAAACTAAAGCCTCTTTCACAATCTGCACTGGATGCTTGATATGTAGCAACTGTGAGATCTCCTTTAGCTCCTCACATCTAAGTGCTGCAGCTGTGGCACACATATTTGAGATGCTTAAGCTGCATATGTATATTACTTTTGAGATGCTTAGGCTGCATATGTATATCACTGTTACCTCACGTCTTAGAAGGAACAATAAGTCTGGACCTCCTGGGGATGACAGGAGGGTGTGAAATGTGTCTTTAGAAATGGCTCTGAGAAGACTTCCTGACCACCTGTCACCATGGGGTGAGACGCCGGCTCGGCGCTCAGCCCATGCTCCTTTTATCCCTGCCTCTCATTGGGCAGCGCCTCAGCTGGCTCCCAGCTGTCAGTGTCACGGGACGGCTGGGGCCAATTAATCCTCATCAGCTGGGGCGCTGCTAATGAGTACAAAGAGGAGCAGCCACGATCATTTGGCACTGCGACATAAGCACTACTAGGCTGGAGCCCCTTCGTCCGGTGCCAGCCCTTGTCTCATCATCCAGCATCTCTCGTAAGTGTTTTCCCGTAAGTATTTGTGCCTCTGTGCCCCCATGTCCGGCGCAAGCCCTCTACTAGTCTTAGCGAATCACTTGGGAGCGCCACCTTATTAACTGTTAACTCTGTTGCTGTACTGCCCATGAGTGTAACTATGTATGAGCATCTGTGCTTTCCTCATCCCTTACCCCTGTCACTATTAAACATCACAACTGACTGGCTCGCCCTTGGCTCTCTTATTGCGTGGCTCCCTAGAGCCACGTGTGACAGTATGTCGCAGCCCGAACGAGTTGCCGGCGGCCGTAAATGGTTTGGACTTGTACCTTCCTGTCCGGGTGTTAGCGCCGTTAGTATGCCGTTTCCCAGGAGTCACCTCCGACGCCAGGGCGACGAGCTGAGGTCCATCCTGGGGGCTGTCAACAGGACGCTCTTCACCCTGCACGACGCCTCCAACGCGAGACGCTGGCATCCGGGCCGTGCTGAGGATCTCCTGGACAGTTACACTCGCTCCTTATTCCATCTCGAGGTCAGTGCCAGGATTGACGCCATGGACACACAGCGAGAGAAGCTCCGCGGGTTGGATGGAAACCCCGGCAGAATGCCGAAGTGGATGACATTGCCCCCCGCTTCGGGACCCCGTTCCTGCTGCCATTCCAGCCCGGGAGTTCGCGCCACCCAGAGGGCTTCCCCCGTTCTGCACCACGTCACTCGGGATTCCCCCCATGGAGCCGCAGCTGACAGTAGTTACGTCTGGGACCGAGCGGCTGACGCGATCCCCGCTGAGCATCCATTCACCATCTGCAGGCACGTGGCGGTGGCAGTGAGATTGGTGGAGAGGACTCCAGGGCAGCGAAGCTTTCCCGAGCTCAACGCCTTCCTCGCCTCGGTCTCTGCTCAGGAGCGGCGATTCCTGGGTTCCCCCCTCGCTTCGTCCCCTGGGAATAGCCGTCATCACTTCGCCAAGTCACCTCAGCATGAACCCCGTCCGGATCCAGTTCAGGGCCTCCACCAGGACCTCTCCTCCCACGCAGCTGTCACCTTTTTGCCTCGTCAGTGTGGAGATTTTACAGCCTCGTTCCCTGAGCCTCATTCCCCCGTTGTCACTCCAGGGCATTCGGGCTGGCTCACCCCGGCTGTTACCCCCTCCTCCTCGACGCGCTCCCCGACTGCTGTGTGTGCCTGGAATCCCGGCCTGGTGAGCCCTCTCCTGGAGACGACGCGAGTGGTCCCCAGACGATTTCCCAGGGGGTCCTCCGTTATCGCCTGGCGGGGAGAGGAGGAAGCAATGTTCACCGCAGCAGGCTCCACCCAACCTCCAGGAGGCAGGCAAGTCTCAGTTTATTTACATCAGTTTAATGATTTGCTCTGTCACACTCCTGGAGGTGGAGTTCGGGGTTCGCAGCTCCCTGAACTCCCACCACCTGCTGTAACCTGTGCCTTTAATCCTGCATCCTCTGTGTCTCTCTCCGCCGAGCGCTCCCCGGCTCCGGGTCAACGTGGTGGGACGAGGAGAGGGCCTGCGGTTCCGCAGCTACGTTGTGGGCGGAGGAGGAAGACCGACTGCTGTGTGGAGTCTGCGCCGACGACCAAGCGTCCCCGGGTCTCCACGGAGGTGCGGTTTGGTCCAGCAGGACGAGGTTCTCCTACCATCACGCCGCATGAACTGTCGGCGTGGCTACTTGCGCTGGAGGAACCTCAAGATACGCTGACCATCGTTCTGGCTGCGGGGCCTGACGCAGCCGAATGGGAGCCTGACAACGACCTCCGTACAACGGATCCTGGATCTTCGCAGTCCTGGACGGCGTCGGAACCCGAGATCAGGCGAGTGCTCCTTTCTCTTTTCTCCCTCTATTTCTCTGAGCACTTTAGCCTGTCTCTAGGGGGGATGAGCCGGGTGCAGCTGCCCGCTGCATCCGAGCTCGTTCCGCCGGGTTCTGGCGCTGCCGGTGATCCTGACCCTGGTTCTGTTTTCTCCTCTGAGCCTTCTTCCAGGGTCGCCGGTGAGGAGTTGCCATTCCTCGTGGTGCTGTGGGGTCCAGGTTCAGTGTTGAAGGTCGGTTCTGGTGCGGTGCCGACCCAGTCAGGGTCCGTCATGGGTGCTGCTCCAGCGGTGCTCGACGTGGATTCGCCCGAGACCCAATTGGGGTCCGACGCGGGTGCTGCTCCAGCGGCGTTCAGCGTGGGTTTGCCTAAGACCCAATCGGGGTCTGACGCGGGTGCCACCCCAGTGCTGTTCAGGTCCGGTGGGGAGGTGGCTGTTCCCCTGCAGCTTGACGCTCGTCTACCTCATCATCGGCTCTCCCCTAAGCCTCTTCCTCCGAGGTCCGCTCTGATCCTTCGTCCGTCTCAACTGTCCTGGTGGTTGAGTGACACGGGTCGACGGCTCGACCTGCAAGTCTTCTGGTTCGGCGAACTGGTCCAACCTCCCGACGAACTGTATTGTTGCTGGGTGGCCTGGCACGGCTACCGGTGGCCTAGTTTCTTGGAACTTGGGTTTGGACTTGGCCTCCCGAACATTGTCTCTTCCCCGGGTTGCCAACTGGACAATGGGCGGGGAGATTACCAGAACAATTCAGGCCGTTTTGGACTCTGCCTGCCGTCTCCTCGGGTGTCCTTTACTTCTTTTATTATTATTGAGGCCACTCGGGTGTAGTTTCTTTGTCCGTTAGGGGAATATATGTTTTTGTGCTGTGTGTTGTGTTTTTTTTTTTATTAACCATACTCAGCATTTTTATCTTATCATTATCCTGTGCTCCTGTCACCATTATCCCTCTAGGTGACCCTTGTATTTAGTGCTGTGTATCGTGTTTTTTCCCCTTATAACCGTACTCAGCAATTTACCTTATTGTTACCCTGTTTCACCTGTCACCATTATCCCTCTAGGTGACCCTCCTTGTATTTAGTGCTGTGTAATGTTTTCTCCCTTATTAACCGTACTCAGCATTTTACCTTATTGTTATCCTATGATCCTGTCACCTTTATTCCTCTAGGTAATTCCCCGTTTATTTGGTGCTCTGTATTGCGTTCTCCCCCTTGTAAACCGTTCTCAGCATTTTTCCCTCATGTTCATCCTGTTCCTACCCTGTCACCGTTATTTCCCTGGGTGTCCCTCTTTGTATATGGCGCTGTGTATTGTTTTCCCTGCCACCCGTACGCAGCGTCTTTCATCACCCTTATTTTATCTTTAGCTTTGTAGGAGTGCGTTATGGAGTAGTGTGTTTCGTTCCCCCTTAACCATACTCTGTAATTGCTTTATTTGTCCTGTTACCTCTTTGGGTTTTTTTTCCCCCTCCCTTTCTTGCCCTGGGCTACACGTTGTGTTATCTGAGCAGAGTGTAACCTGTGTCCTACTCAGTTTTCTCCCCATCTGTGCCCTGGGTTAATTTTTCCCTGTTTTGTAACGTATTGTGTTTGGGTTTTTTCCTCTCTCTGCCCTGCGACCCTACATTGTCAATTGGGTTTTTTTTTGTTTTGTACTTCCCTTTGCATCTTCCTCTCTGGTCCTGCCTCCCTTCCGCCCACCCTAGATGGGGGGGGGGCTGGGATGTTCCTGGTCGTTCGGGAGCCCGACCGTGAGGGGGAGGCTCTGTCACCATGGGGTGAGACGCCGGCTCGGCGCTCAGCCCATGCTCCTTTTATCCCTGCCTCTCATTGGGCAGCGCCTCAGCTGGCTCCCAGCTGTCAGTGTCACGGGACGGCTGGGGCCAATTAATCCTCATCAGCTGGGGCGCTGCTAATGAGTATAAAGAGGAGCAGCCACGATCATTCGGCGCTGCGACATAAGCACTACTAGGCTGGAGCCCCTTCGTCCGGTACCAGCCCTTGTCTCATCATCCAGCATCTCTCGTGTTTTCCCGTAAGAAGTATTTGTGCCTCTGTGCCCCCATGTCCGGCGCAAGCCCTCTACTAGTCTTAGTGAATCACTTGGGAGCGCCACCTTATTAACTGTTAACTCTGTTGCTGTACTGCCCATGAGTGTAACTATGTATGAGCATCTGTGCTTTCCTCATCCCTTACCCCTGTCACTATTAAACATCACAACTGACTGGCTCGCCCTTGGCTCTCTTATTGCGTGGCTCCCTAGAGCCACGTGTGACACCACCAGGGTTTAGGTGGAGAAGAGAGGACCTGGGGGGTGATGTATTGTCTCTGGGGAGTGAATGACAATGTGATTCTGTACTCTGATGTCCCGGGTATAAAAAGGGGAGATGTGGGAAGTTAGTTCTCTTTCTGTTTGAGAAGATGTTGGAGACACGTGATTGTTAATAAACCTGAATTGAGAAATAAATTCAGTCTCTTCATTTCACGCTCTCCAAAGCAGCCACCATATCTGAGAATGTGCTGATTGACCCTTGTTTAAGTTTTTGCTTCATTATGCACCTAAATTCAGCATATTCATTGTGCTTTTCTAGCATTACTGAGGTGCCATCGGAGGCCAGCATCACTATTCTCTGCATGCCCAGTCTATGCTTGGAGTAAAACTGAGTTATTGCCTGCACAATATCCTGAGCAGTGCATGCTGTCAGCTGGAAGATGCCGCCGAACACAGTTTTATAGTTGACATCATTTTCCTCCCTCTATTTAATATATATGACTGTGGGAACCCCCACAACAGCTGGACAGGCACAGCAATGTGTGTATTAATGTCTACAGACAGCCCGCTTCTCCTGGCTTTTTCCGGCTCACTACTGTGATGTTAATGTGCCATTCATGCATTGTGTTCATGCTTCCTGTCCTTACTGTGTCTATACACTGATGACAATATGTAGATGTGCCTTGTAACCTCTTTTGTCCTGCAGTTCTGGAGCAGAGGCGATTCCTGGCTTGCAATCCCCTTATTGTTATGTGTGTCTCTCAAATGCAAATGCCCATACCTACTGCTGTGAATGCCTTTCATGTATTGTCTGCAGTTGGGTATATAAACTGCATTATTCTGTAAATCTCTCTCTCACTTTGACTACTGCTGCTGACACACACATCCTGTGTCTCTTTGCTGACAGCCTGAGGACCCCACTCCAGCCTGCTTGCACGAAGGCTGGAGTGGAGTTCCTGTGACGGCGGTATGATAATAAACCTATTTAAAACTCTCAGTTCGCTGCCTTATTTTATCATCCGCCGCAATGACTAGCATTTTGTGCACTGTTATGTCTTTGCTCTCATCTACTGTCAGGGTATGCCAGGGTGCATTTTTAACAATGCACATCGTCTCTTTCTGCACTCTCTCACTGATCGAGTTCACAAATTCAAAGGCATAATTTTTGCTTCGCCAGCTTTCTGGTATACTCACATACTTTTCCATGTGATCATGGATTTGTTGAACCGACAGCATCGATGCATTCATTTTGATGGCGAGTAGAATATTATCAGTGAGAACTTGTATTTGCTCGGGGTCGGATTTCTTTTTGTGTGACAGCTCATTCCTCTTCTCTCGATCGTTTGTGCTCTCCTGCAATAATGTACTGATCCCCTTTCCCATCTTGCGTCTTCGTACAATTCCAACAGCATTCAAATGATTTTTCTGCTGAATGTGACGCTTGAGGTAGTCCAACTTCCATTCAGTCCACACTTTTCCCTCCGAAAACTCGCTTGCTATTTTGGCTTCGCAGCACGTTTTGCAGAGCAGACCTTTCTCATTCGAAAAAGAAAAATCTCACCCAGTTTCACTGCTTGTTCTACTGTTTGCACATACACCGACAGCCATTCCATCTTAAAAGAACCGCATTTCTTTTTTATTTTGGCTTGGTGAGTGGATGTGCCACTGCCTGTTTGTTTCGCCATAATAAGCATTTGCGTCTCTAACTCCGTGGCACTGTTAGCTAGCTAACCTGCAAAACACCGGCACGTATGGGCACGTAAACATAAAGCCCTATCAATGACGTTGATTGGCTGCGTAAGTAAATACGTGTGAACCGCAACATATCATTGGCTGGACAGTGTTAGTCATCTCAGTCAATCTCATGCATAACGACCGTGGCTCTGACATTACTCATATTGCTTGGACAAAGAGAATGTGTGGTGCAATTATCTTAACACTTGTTGCGTACATCACAATACGGTGGGGTAAAAAAGTATTTAGTCAGCCACCAATTGTGCAAGTTCTCCCACTTAAAAGATGAGAGAGGTCTCCAATTTTCATCATAGGTATACCTCAACTATGAGAGACAAAATGAGAAAAAAAAATCCAGAAAATCACATTGAAGGATTTTTAATGAATTAATTTGTAAATTCCACTGTAAAATAAGTATTTGGTCAATAACAAAAGTTCATCTCAATACTTTGTTATATACCCTTTGTTGGCAATGACAGAGGTCAAACGTTTTCTGTAAGTTTTCACAAGGTTTTCACACACTGTTGCTGGTATTTTGGCCCATTCCTCCATGCAGATCTCCTCTAGAGCAGTGATGTTTTGGGGCTGTCGCTGGGCAACACGGACTTTCAACTCCCTCCAAAGATTTTCTATGGGGTTGAGATCTGGAGACTGGCTAGGCCACTCCAGGACCTTGAAATGCTTCTTACGAAGCCCCTCCTTCGTTGCCCGGGCGGTGTGTTTGGGATCATTGTCATTGTTATGGAGAATTATCTATCTGGTTCTGTATAGTTGTGATCGCGGAGTGGGCATCGGTTAGAATGCCAAGAACTGGGCTGGATGAATTCTTTATGGTCTTTATTCAGACTTGCTTCAACACTTGTTCCAACATGTGTGTGTGTGTGTGTGGTTCTGTAACAAAAAAGGGAAGAGAGTATCAGATATAAATTCTACCTAATACTTCAATAACATAAACAACCAGGAAAATAACTAAAGCATTGGTGAAAATATAACATCTTATAATAAACAAAAATAATTAGTCAAATCCAATCTTAAATAGCAGACACGTGCTGCCCTTATAGGTAGGCCTCAAAGCCTTAACTACTACACTAATTATTAAAGTAAACAAAGGCACACTTCTCTCATTTACAATATACCCATAACTACACAAGCTCAAATACAGGTGACTACTTTAAACAATATATATATAGACCTAAGAACCAACAACTAAAATAATAATACAGTAACAAGAACATAGTGTAGCTTAGCCCCTTAGTCTATAGCTAACAATGGTAAACAGCGGAATATCATGTCCTTAAAATTATCCAGGTGAACAATAACCATACTAAACGTCTTAATAATCTTCTACAAATCACTCACCTGTCTCATGGACGCACACTCTAATAAAAAGGACAACTAAAAGGACATATGCTACCATCAACGATACTCAGGGCAAACTAATGAACAGTGTAATAAGTTCCTTCCTCACAAAAACGGCCGCGCCCCCAGTGGTCAGTCTGAGAACTGCAACCAAACCTGTAATATCTTTAATCACAGTCCTGCCTTCATAACACAGCCGCCCCCAAACTTGCTCCGGCAAGTTTGAAGACTGTTCACTGTCCATCTTGGTCTGGTACAGCTGGGAGGCGAATGAGGCGACTCACAGGTCTCACATAGGTGCGGTCCTTAACCTTGACTTCAGCCGATCGGATTAAGCCATCAGGTCCAGGAAAAACTTTACTGATCTCACCAACTGGCCAGGATGATCTTGGAAGTTGGGGGTCCACTATCAGTATAACTGTGCCAACTTGAATGGGGGAGGTGTCCCTTTGCCATTTGGACCTGGTCTGGAGAGTTGGTAGGTAGTGGCGTAAAAACTGCGTCCAAAACCGGTCACTCAATACTTGACAAGTTCTCCAGTGACGGCGTCCAATAAGCTCAGAATCATGGTACAACACTTGGGGAAGTGAGGGATCCAGCCGCCCCATCAGCAACATGTTTGGGGTGACGGGGTCTGGATCGGCCAGGTCTGACGAGACATACCCCAATGGTTTTGAGTTGAGGATTCCTTCTATCTCGATCAGCACCGTTTGGAGTACTTCAGCGCTTACAACTTGAGAGCCGAGAGTGGATGTTAAAGCAGCCTTAATGGATCTAATCTCTCGCTCCCAAGACCCGCCAAAATGAGGAGCACTGGGAGGGTTAAAGCGAAACTTGAGCTGGTACTCTGCAAGTTGAGCCTGCAGGGAAGGATGCAGGGCATTGAAGGCTTCTTGAAGTTCACGATTTCCACCTCGGAAATTAGTGCCTTGGTTACAAAGTATTTCAGCAGGTTTCCCACGGCGAGAAATAAACCTACGTAGTGCCATCAGGAAGGAGTCGGTACTGATGCTAGACAATATTTCAATGTGAACAGCTCTAGTTGTCAAGCATTTAAAGAGCAGGCCCCAGCGTTTTTCGTTACGGCGACCCACTTTTACTAACATGGGGCCGAAGCAGTCAATGCCAGTGGAGAAGAAGGATGGCTGCTGTAACCTGAGACGAGACACAGGAAGGTCAGACATCTTTGGGTTCACTGGTTGGGCTCTCCACCTTTAGCACTCTGGACAGGAACGCTGCTCACTCTTTATGGTTTCACGGCCTCGCAGAATCCAAACCTTCCTCCTCAGTTCCGCAAACAACCTCTCAGTCCCTGGATGCTTCAGGTCACGGTTAGTCTGCCAGATTAGTAACCTGGTTACAGGATGCTTGGGATCCAGGACAACAGGATGTTTAACATCAGCTTCCAGATTAGGGCAGCGTCTGAGCCTCCCGCCTACCCTGATGAGCTTAAGTGACTGATCAAATTCAGGGGCAAGTGTGTAGAGGCAGCTTGAGGTAGGTATTGGTTTTGCTGCTGAAAGACACCGGACTTCATCAGGAAAACTGTCTCTTTGAGCAGATCTTAGAATGCGGAGCTCAGCCTCCTTGAAATCGTCTGCTGATGGGCTCCCTCCTGATGTACTGGCCGCCCCATGAAGGCGGGTTGCAGTTTCCTTTAGTAGGTCATTGAAGCTGTCATAATTTGTTGCATCGGGTATAGAGTCGGTGCTCACGGATGTAGCCAGACATGTCATGGCTTTGCGCTGCTCCTCTGTGAAGTCCTCACAAGGGGGAAGTGGATGATCTGGCCATTGCTGTGGGGGGAGCAACAAGAAGGGAGGTCCACATGCCCAGCGGGACTGACTTGTGAGCTCTTGTAATCTTCTACCTCTGGTGAGGTCATCTGCGGGGTTGTCCATTGTTGTCACATAATGCCAAGTCTGGTTGTCCGTTAACTCTTGGATCTCTGTGATTTCCGTTTCATAGGCTTTAGCCTTCTCAGGGTCTCGACTCAAGCGCTTTTCAGTGCCTCGCCGGCTGGGGAGGACTACTTCGGGTGGCACGGACAGAGTAGGCATGTTATTGACACGCAAAAGAGGGGTTGCATATCTCTGAGTGCCTTCCACCCTCACCCTGATTGTCTTTGTTTCCAGACGGTCCATAGCCTGTTGCTCTCTCAGGGACCGTATAACCAGCTTTTCATTCCTGTATGGCAGAACATCGAGTTGCCATAGCTTCTCTACATGACTGAAGAGCTCCACTGAAAGGGAGGCTGTGGACAAGAACAGACATTGTTTGGGCTGATAGTTCGGGCAAGAAGAGTTGACAGGTCCTTGTAGTGTCCAACCCAACCTGGTCTTAACTGCAGCAGGGCCGCCAGGTGGACCTAAACGTATAGGTTGGATGGGAGTAACCAGATGGGGACAGTCGGAGCCAATCAGCAGCAATGGCTGGGCATTTGTGAACGACTCCAATGGTAGCTTCTTCAAGTGTCTGTACTTCTGCTGAAGTGATTTCACAGGGTATGAATGCTCAGCCAGCCCTAGATCATCTGCGGTGAAGGCCTTATTAATGGTGAAGGTCTTCGATGGGTGGTTCACAGGCGAAACTTTAACCGTCACTGATGCCCCATGCAGTGTTCTCAGTCCTTGTCTCACCGTCCGCAGGGAGAGACTCTCTGGGGTTCCCTTTAACTTCAGCTTCTGGGTAGCCTCTGGTAGCAGGATAGTCCTCTCAGATCCGTCATCAAGTATAGCGAATGTCTTCAGCATATGCTCACCATTTCGCAGCAGAACTTTACTGATCTTTAGAAGGACCTGGTTGCACCCTGCTCGACGATCTAGGTAGAGAACATCTGCGGATGATTTATTCTCTGGCTCTGAGGTTGCTGGGTTAATTGGTTTAGATGCAGCTGCATGCAGATTCACTTCATGCAGGGCTTCCAGATGCTTCCCTTTGCATAATTTACATTGCACTTTAAGTCGGCATTGGGCCGCTTGGTGGCGCCGACCACAACGCCAGCAGCAGTTGTTAGACTTAATCCAGTTAATCTTCTGATCCTTCGTCAGTTGCTTGAAGTTAGCACACTGATCCAGAAAATGTAGGGTATTACTGCAGTAGGGGCAGTATGCTTTGGGCTTGTCCTGTGCATCTGAGGTGTGATGAGTTTGAGCTGGAGACTCTTTTGATTCACTATCTTGCGTTGCGCCGAGGAGGACCGTTGCAGCTCTCTTAGCAGCTCTTTTATCTCTCTTTGAACTACCGCTGTCTCTCTTGTTATCTCTGTCCGCTTCATCACCGCCCTCTTGGATGACCAACTCATATTCCAGCCACTCTGCAAAGTCTCTTAATAATGGCACTCCACTATTTTGTGGGTAGAGGTAGCGGCGGAAGGCAGCTCGGAGGTCTTGAGGCAGCTTCCTTGTGAGTCTCGCCACATGAGACCCACACTGTAGCTCTACTCGTCCATCTTCTCCAAGCTGCTCAAGCATCCCAACTAATGCTCGAACTCTGAGAGCAAACCTTCTGAAGCCTGCCGTGTCACTGGGACGAATATTGGGCTCATCCATCAGCTCTGCTATTCTTTGTAGGGACAGGTGGTGTGGCTGACCATAGTGCTTAATGAGAGAAGCCATTGTGTCTGTGTATGGACAAAGAGAGTTACTGTATGAGTCCGCAAGAAGAAGAGCATCCTCAAATTTAAGGTGATCACAGAGCACTTGATACTTAAATCTCTCTGTTGCATCAGTTGGGAGGATGTTGTCCAAAGCCAGTCTTAGCCGAGCGAACTGCCTAGGATCAGCCTGGGTGAATTCTGGGATTGAGGGCTTTGGGCCTCTGTAGATCTTCTCCTTCGGAATGAGAGACTGAGTGGGAGTAGACTCTCGCTCTGGAGACAGAATGTTGCCCTCCAAAGGGCCAAGAGTTTGAGATGCCAGGGCAGACTGCTGCATATGGGTCTGAGTGTCTGTGTTTGTAGTTACTGCCGCCGCATCTTGCTGCACTCGTAACTCTTGTAGACGCTGGCTAAGCTCTTGGACAATGCCTGGTGGTTGCTGGGGTAGAGCAAATTGCACATGTGGAAGATCAGGATGATCGCTAGGGAAATAAACTGGTGGTGGAGGTTGTGGCCACTCCTCTTCCTCTTGTGCACCTCCTGTTGCTGCAGGTAGGGCATCTTGATGTAAAGAGGCTTGGGTGGGCGTATCTGTGTAGAGCCACAAACCATTAGCCGAGACGTTAGTGCTTCCTGGTTCCACAGGTTGCAGACTTGTAGCAGCCAGTGTAGTAGTACCACGGTCTATCTGTCTTCTCAGATCTGTAAACATCATCTGCAGACGCCTGTTGTCCTCCTGCAGCTGCTGTACTATGCTCATAAAGCCGTGGGGGGCACCGGATAATACTGGTCCGGTGAAGGGGGTTCCAAGATAGCCAGGAGATGGGTCACTGATCTGTCCTGGGTGTTGCGGGAGGGGCGTCATCTCGGCGTATCCCTCTGCGGCCCTGTACTGCTCTTGTGGGGCAGGTGGCAGCGTGTATCCCTCATAATCGTTCATCCATCCTGGTGGTCGCACTGCCCTTCTTGGACGGGCACCACCTCTCTGCGGACCATACTCCATCTTCACTCCGTAATCACCAGATCCCGGGTTTCGGCGCCAAAACTTTGTTATGGAGAATTATCTATCTGGTTCTGTATAGTTGTGATCGCGGAGTGGGCATCGGTTAGAATGCCAAGAACTGGGCTGGATGAATTCTTTATGGTCTTTATTCAGACTTGCTTCAACACTTGTTCCAACATGTGTGGGTGAGTGTGTGTGTGTGTGTGTGTGTGTGTGTGTGGTTCTGTAACAAAAAAAAGGGAAGAGCATATCAGATATAAATTCTACCTAATACTTCAATAACATAAACAACCAGGAAAATAACTAAAGCATTGGTGAAAATATAACATCTTATAATAAACAAAAATAATTAGTCAAATCCAATCTTAAATAGCAGACACATGCTGCCCTTATAGGTAGGCCTCAAAGCCTTAACTACTACACTAATTATTAAATCAGAATCAGAATCAGAATCAGCTTTATTGGCCAAGTATGCACAACACATACAAGGAATTTGACTTTGGCTAAAAACTTGCTCTCATTGTTCAGGTGGAGGATTTAAATAAGGATTCAATGACAACAGAGTATGTACAGTAAATTACAGTCTGTCCACGTTTCTATAAAAGGATGCAAATATATACAGGAATATATGCGGTTATTTACTCAGACTAACCACACTTTGCAGAAATATATGAAAAAATATACAGTCACACAGTATTTCAATGTGAACTCAGATTCAGTGATATAATGTGAATGAAGTAAAAAGCAGTGTGAGAGTTATGTGCAATGTAATAATGGATGAAAAGTCATGAGTACAGCAACAGGTAGGGCTAGGTGAATGTTAGGAGTTCATCAGAGTGGTGGCTTGAGGAAAGAAACTGTTCCTGTGACGGGTGGTTTTGACCTTCAGTGATCTGTAACGACGACCAGAAGATAGAAGTTCAAACAGTTTGTGGCCGGGGTGTGATGGGTCAGCACAGATGTTTCCCGCCCGTTTCCTGGTTATGGACCGATATAAGTTCTCAGTGGAGGGTAGGTCAGTACCAATGATCCTCTCCGCAGACTTAATGATCCGCTGCAGTCTGGTCTTGTCCTGTTTAGTGGCAGATCCAAACCAGACAGTGATGGAAAAGCAGAGGACAGATTGGATGATGGCGGTGTAGAAGACAACCAGCAGCTCCTGAGGCAAATCAAACTTCTTGAGCTGACGCAGAAAAAACAACCTCTGCTGGGCCTTTTTCCGGACAGTGTCAATATGGGAGGACCACTTCAGGTTCCGGGAGATTGTGGTACCCAGAAACTTGAAGGAGTCCACAGTGGACACTGTGCTGTTGAGGATGGTGAGTGGGGGGAATGAAGGGGGGTGTCGACTGAAATCCACAGTCATCTCCACCGTTTTGGCTGGGTTAAGTTCAAGATGGTTCTGGCTGCACCAGAGGATCAGCTGCTCCACCTCCCGCCTGTATGCAGACTCATCATCATCCCGGATCAAACCGATGACTGTGGTGTCGTCCGCAAACTTCAGGAGCTTCACCAAAGGGTCCTCTGAGGTGCAGTCATTGGAGTAGAGGGAGAAGAGCAGTGGGGAAAGGACACATCCTTGGGGGGCGCCAGTACTAATTTTTCGGGAGCTGGATGTAAATCTCCCTAGCTTCACCTGTTGCCACCTGTCAGTCAGAAAGCTGGAGATCCACTGGCAGGTGGAGGGGGGCACCTTGAGCTGGAGGAGTTTCTGATGAAGAATGCCTGGGATGATGGTGTTGAACGCTGAGCTGAAGTCGACAAACAGGATCCTGGCGTACGTCCCTGGGGAGTCGAGGTGTTGCAGGATGTAATGTAGTCCCATATTCACTGCATCATCCACTGACCTGTTTGACCGGTAGGCAAACTGCAGTGGGTCCATCAGGGGGCCTGTGATGACCTTCAGGTGGTTCAGCACCAATCTCTCCAAGGATTTCATGACCACAGAGGTCAGGGCAACAGGTCTGTAGTCGTTTAATCCTGTAACAGAGGGTTTCTTGGGAACTGGAATGATGGAGCGTTTGAAGCAGGAAGGCACTTCAGACAGCTCTTAAAGATCCGGGTGAAGATGGGGGCCAACTCGTTGGAGCAGACTCTCAGGCAGGACGGAGACACACCATCAGGTCCTGCAGCCTTCTTGATCTTTTGTCTCTGAAAGACCCGGCGCACCTCCTCTTCACAGATCGTTAGTGCTGGTGGGAGGTCAGAGTGGAGGAGGGATGGAGTTCCTGGGGCTGCAGATAATCCTTTTGTGTGGGTGGGAGGTGAGAACTGTAGGTTCTTTTCAAACCTGCAGTAAAAGCTGTTTAGGTCGTTAGCCAGTAAACAAAGGCACACTTCTCTCATTTACAATATACCCATAACTACACAAGCTCACTCACCTGTCTCATGGACGCACACTCTAATAAAAAGGACAACTAAAGGGACATATGCTACCATCAACGATACTCAGGGCAAACTAATGAACAGTGTAATAAGTTCCTTCCTCACAAAAACGGCCGCGCCTTCAGTGGTCAGTCTGAGAACTGCAACCAAACCTGTAATATCTTTAATCACAGTCCTGCCTTCATAACAGTCATGCTGAAAGACCCAGCCACGTTTCATCTTCAATGCCCTTGCTGGTTGAAGGAGGTTTTCACTCAAGATCTCACGATACATGACCCCATTCATTCTTTCCTTTACACGGATCAGTCGTCCTGGCCCCTTTGCAGAAAAACAGCCCCAAAGTATGATGTTTCCACCCCCATGCTTCACAGTAGGTATGGTGTTCTTTCTCCTCCAAACACGGCAAGTTGAGTTTTTACCAAAAAGTTCTATTTTGGTTTCATCTGACCATATGACATTCTCCCAATCCTCTTCTGGATCATCCAAATGCTCTCTAGCAAACTTCAGACGGGCCTGGACATGTACTGGCTTAAGCAGGGGGACACGTCTGGCACTGCAGGATTTGAGTCTCTGGCGGCGTAGTGTGTTACTGATGTAGCCTTTGTTACTTTGGTCCCAGCTCTCTGCAGGTCATTCACTAGGTCCCACCATGTGGTTCTGGGATTTTTGCTCACCGTTCTTGTGATAATTTTGACCCCACGGGGTGAGATCTTGCATGGAGCCCCAGATCGAGGGAGATTATCAGTGGTCTTGTATGTCTTCCATTTTCTGATAATTACTCCCACAGTTGATTTTTTTCACACCAAGCTGCTTACCTATTGCAGATTCAGTCTTCCCAGCCTGGTGCAGGTCTACAATTTTGTTTCTGGTGTCCTTTGACAGCTCTTTGGTCTTGGCCATAGTGGAGTTTGGAGTCTGACTGTTTGAAGTTGTGGACAGGTGTCTTTTATACTGATAACGAATTCAAACAGGTGCCATTAATACAGATAACGAGTGGAGGACAGAGGAGCCTCTTAAAGAAGAAGTTACAAGCCTGTGAGAGCCAGAAATCTTGCTTGTTTGTCGGTGACCAAATACTTATTTTACTGAGGAATTTACAAATTAATTCATTAAAAATCCTTCAATGTGATTTTCTGGATTTTTTTTTTCTTCTCATTTTGTCTCTCATAGTTGAGGTATACCTATGATGAAAATTGGAGACCTCTCTCATCTTTTAAGTGGGAGAACTTGCACAATTGGTGGCTGACTAAATACTTTTTTGCCCCACTGTATATTCACCACGTGCCAGCTTGTGCTGCAGAGGCGAAATCCTTTGTCTGGTTGGCTCTTCCTCTCCCCGGGAGGTGTCTAGCACTCACTTGATACCTCCCAGAGACACTTCCTCCGTCAGGCAATTATTCTCTCCCTCCTCTTGCTGCTTCTGGGTGTGAGAGAGTGCCCACACACTGTCTATTGTTCAGTTTTCACTACAGTGCGTTTATTTTATTTAAGATAAGATAAGCCTTTATTAGTCCCACAATGGGGAAATTCCAGGATTGCAACAGCACAGGGATAGCAACACTCAGAGCAACAATCAGAAGGCAAGAGAAAAAAACAAGAACAGCGAGTATACATATGTACATATAAATATAAATATATATATATAGACACACAGTGCAGAGCATTGTAGCTAGATGGAATAAATATATAAGTATATAAACACACAGTGCGGAGTATTGTAGCTAGATGGAATAAATATATGAATATATAAACACACACAGTGCGGAGCATTTTTATTTATTCATTTATTTATTACTTATTTTGTACCCGTAGGTAGATTTGTTTTGCAGTCTGGTGACAAACCACCAGCTGCCGATCGCTGCGTGCGCAAGCGCCCCTTAACTCCCTAACCTGCATGTTTTTGGCATGTGGGAGGAAACCGGAGAAATCCCGGAGTAAACCCACGCAAACATGGGGAGAACATGCAAACTCCACACAGATCACTGTTGGCCGGGGGCAGGGATGTAGATATACATAAAAGACGTAACAAACTAATAGTTTTTTGAATGCAAAAGATGCAATAGACTTACACAATGGTCCCCTCCGGCATACAACTAGGAACATACCGGTCGCTATGGAGGGTGAGAATATGTATGGGCACATAATCATACCATGTAGGATAACTAAGTAGACGGTTATGCTGTTTCATTCCATCTAGCAACAATGCTCTGCACTGTGTGTGTTTATATATTTACATATTTATTCCATCTAGCTACAATGCTCAGCACTGGGTGTGTTTATATATTTATATATCTACATATTATTCCATCTAGCTACATTGCTCCGCACTGTGTGTGTTTATATACTTGCATATTTATTCCACCTAGCTGCAATGCTCCGTACTGTGGGTGTTTATATATTTACATATTTATTCCATCCAGCTACAATGCTCTGCACTGTGTGTCTGTGTGTGTGTGTGTATATATATATATTTTATAGTAATACGTACATATGTATATTAGCTGCTCTTGCTTGCTTGTTTTTTTTCTTGCCTTCTGATTGTTGCTCTGAGTGTTGCTATCCCTGTGCTGTTGCAATCCTGGAATTTCCCCGTTGTGGGACTAATAAAGGCTTATCTTATCTTATCTTATCTTATACAGTTATATATTTACAGTTCAGGCTGGATTTTATTTTATGCGCTGCATAGATTTTCTGTGCACAGAGAACGCGGGAGCAGTGCGTAATTGCGCAAGTGCACAGCTTAGAGGGAACATTGACTACAGCATGTCCGAGTCTCCAAAAACCCTGAAGAGAAAACCTTCAGTTATAGAAACAAAGTTATTGGTGCACCCAAAAATTCAGCCTGAGCTTGAAGCACTGCCATATATTTAATTGCATCACCCCCTTTTGTCATGGTCTGAGCGCTGATATCGTCCGCGCTCGGGTCATGCAGTATTTTCCTCCCGTTTGGTAACAGTTTTCCTTATGGCCTTCCTGAGCTCTTGTTTTGACAGTGTCTCGGTGGGGCTTCCGGCTGTCACAGCAGAGTCCCTCTGTGACAGCTGTTTGCCATTTCAGCTGATGACTGCCTCTTCAGCTGATTAATCCTTAGCCCTACTTAAGGGAGCAGCTTAGGTTACTCCGGGCGGTGACCTCACATACGGAAAACGCTGGTCTCCCCAACGTTAGGCTGGAGTCCCTATGTCCCGGCTCCAGTCATCCTCTTGTTCCCCGCTACTCTCATTAAGTGTATTCCTAAGTCTGTGTATATCATCAGTGTGTCTTAGCCATAGTCCTTGTTTGTGTTTTGCTCCACGTGGCTCATTATTTTGTACCTTTGTCCTTATTTAATAAATACGCAAACTCACTGGTCGCCTATAGTGTGTCATTAGCGATCCGCCAGGACCGCACCATAACAGTAGGTCGCAGCCAAAAGTGACGCCGGTGACTGTGAGTTTGTTTTGGGCTTGATTTTTCACTTTTCCGTGTACCAGCGTGCTGGGAGATGGTGTCACCACCTAAGGGCTATGCCATGAGTTTAGGCTACGAGCTAGTCATGGCTCTCATCAAGATTGATGGGATCCTCTCCAGTGCTCATAGTCAGCCGGTCCTCAGCGGCTCGCGCTGGTACTTGG
The DNA here is from genome assembly GCA_020510985.1 of Pholidichthys leucotaenia. Taxonomy (NCBI): domain Eukaryota; kingdom Metazoa; phylum Chordata; class Actinopteri; order Cichliformes; family Pholidichthyidae; genus Pholidichthys; species Pholidichthys leucotaenia. Next base: position 288,243,884 of record CM035847.1, on the reverse strand, counting down.
ACCTCGCTGAGGCAACTATTAACCGCCATCCTTGCTAAGCCGACCACCCTGAGATCACAGCGAGGATGGTGGACATCTCTGTTCACCGGGAGAAGCTCTGTGGGCTGGAGGGAAACTCCGGCAGGAAGCCGAAGAGGAGGCATCCTCGCTCCTCGCTTCGGGATCCCATTCCTGTCCCTTATCCAGTCCAGGAGTTCGCACCACCCAGGGGTCATCCCCAACGGACAGAGCCGTCAGTTGGGGTTTCCTCGGAGTATTTGCAGCGGACAGCGATTTCCATCCGGGACCGAGTGGCTGCAGCTCACTCCACCTCCCATCCTACTCAGATCACGAAGCATGTGACGGCGGCTGTCAGGCTGGTGGAGAGGAATCCGGAACTTTATGATTACCTCGAATACGCTGACCTGCTCGCCTCTGTTTCTGCGCAGGAGCGGCGTTTCCCAGACCTCTCCTTCGCCTCGCCCTCTACCAGAGAACGTCGTCACAATGCCCGTTGTAAGCCTCAGCGGGAACCCCGTCCGGATCCAGTTCCGGTTCGCCGTAGAAACTCTGCCTCCCAGCCAGCTGTTGCTCCTGCGTCATGACAGGAGGAAAACCCTGCAGCCTCCGCCTCCAGGTCACCTGTCCCCGCTGTTCCGTCAGCTCCTCGTTCCCCACCTCCTCCTCGACGCTCCCCCCAGCTGTTGTGAGCTCCACGAGTCCGTCTCCGGCTGCCCCCGTTCCTGATCCAGTGCGAGCGGCTCCTCTTTGTCTTCCCGGGGGTCCTCCATCTCCATCCAGCGGGGGAAGGGAAGAACCAAGTCCACTGCAGCAGGTTCCATCAGCCTTCAGCGGATCAGGCAAGTGTCTCTTCATTCTTTTCCTTCACTGGGTGAATTGCCTTGTTTGATCCCTGGGGGTGGAGTTCGGGGTTCACAGTCCCCGGAGCTCCCTCCACCTGCTGCAGTAATTAATTATGAACCTGCTACCTTTGTGTCTCCTTCCCCTGAGCATTCCGCGGCGCCAGGACTACGCCGTCGGACGAGGAGGGAGCCTGCGGGCCTGGAGAGCCTGGTTCCAGCCCTGCAGCCATGACACAGGCAGAGGAGGAGGGCGGACTGCAAATTGGAGCCTGCGCCGACGAACAAGCGTCCCTGGGTCTCCACAGAGGGACAGTCTGACCTGGCAGGCCACGGATCCCCTGCCACGTGCGGGCCTTCGGCGTGGACATCAGTGGCAGGGAATCCCCAGACTGTGGACACCATCATGCCAGCTGCAGAGCCCGCCGCAGTTGAGTGGGAACCGGAACTGGACCTTCTGCGCACTGAACCTGGATCGATGGAGTCCTGGGCTGCGGTGGAGCCCGAGAACAGGCAAGTGCTCTATTTTGTCTTTCTTTCCTCTATCCTAGAGCATTTATGCCTGTCTCTCGGGGAGACGAGCCAGGCGCTGCCATCCGCGGCGTCCGAGCTTGTCTCACTGGGCTCTGCCGGTGATTCTGATCCCAGTTTTCTTCTCTCTTCTGAGCCTTCTCCCAGGGTCACAGGTGACGAGTCCGCTCCGGTCGTCACCTTGGAGGTTCTGGGTTCGGATCTGAAGGTCATCCCTGGTGCTGTGCCGGCCCAGTCGGGGTCCGTCGTGGGTTGTATTCCGGCCCAGTCGGGGTCCGACGTGGGTGCAACTTCGACCCAATCGGGGGCTGTCATGGACGCTGCTCTGGCCCAGTCGGGGTCCGTCGTGGGTTGTGTTCTGGCCCAATCGGGGTCCGACGTGGGTGCAACGCGGACCCAATCAGGGTCCGTCATGGACGCTGCTCTGACCCAGTTGGGGTCCGTCGTGGGTGCAGCATGGTCCCGCTTGGGACCCAACGTGGGTGCAGCGCCAGTCCGTGTGGGGTTCGGAGAAGGAGCTGCAAATCCTCCACCGATCGATGCCGGACTGGCCTCTCTTCTTTTCCCCGATCCCCCCCACCACCACCACCGGGTGCTGCTGAGATTCCCCGTTTTCGGCTCGGCTTCCCCTCGCTGTCCCTCTCGGTAGGCAGGCCACCTCCGAGCTCTTCCCTTCAGTCCTGGTGGCCTATTGATGCGGGTCGGCCACCTGGGGAACTGCTTCGCCGGTTTGGCTTTCTGGGTCGACCACCCGACAAACTGAACTCTTGGTTCGGTGACCTGGTCTGGCAGCCAGAGGTACTGGTTCTCCGGGCCTGAGACTGGGGTAGACCACCTGAACTCTTTCTTTTCCCCCTGCCAGTGATTTGGACGCTGGACGCAGGTAGACCTCCCAAACTATTTGTTGTTTTGTTGTGGTCTGCCTGCCGTCATCCCTATGGTTTGTTTTTTTTCCTCTCTCCCCTATTCTCTGTAAATTTTGGGGATGCTCTCGTGTTTTGTCATTTTGACTATTTGGAACTGTGTTTATATCGCCGCCCTTTAGCGTGTGTTTTTTTTTTTTTTCCTTCGGTAGTCTGAGATATGCTCTGTTGTCGCCTCTGCCAGTTATTTATTCTTATTGAACTGTATGTATTCGCCGCTATTCAGCGTGGATTCCCCCCCCCCTTCCTCTGTTTGAGAGATGTTATGTAATTGCCTTTTGCTCCTTTTGGCCTGTTTCTTGGTCTATGGACATGGTATTTCTGTTATTTGTGGCCTGTAGGCTTAGTATTCCTGTTATTTGCATCTATTGTCCTGGCTGTTTTCTGCCTGTGCTTATGGAATATGTTTGTGTTTTTCTTCCCCATGCTCTGTTTGTGGCACCATGTTCTTATTTGTTTTTCCTTATTGGCCCTTGTCATTCCCGGTTCCCTCGCTTCATGGCCGGTTCCCTTGTTTTTTTTTTTCTTGACTCTTGCCCTCCTGGCCTTTTTTCCCCCTCCTCCTGCCCTGGGGGGGGGGGGGGGGGCGGCATTGTAGCCTTCCGGTTGGGGGGAGGCTTGGATGTTACGTTACGCCCAGAGTGTGTCGTTCGGGGGGGAGTACTGTCATGGTCTGAGCGCTGATATCGTCCACGCTCGGGTCATGCAGTATTTTCCTCCCGTTTGGTAACAGCTTTCCTTATGGCCTTCCTGAGCTCTTGTTTTGACAGTGTCTCGGTGGGGCTTCCAGCTGTCACAGCAGAGTCCCTCCGTGACAGCTGTTTGCCATTTCAGCTGATGACTGCCTCATCAGCTGATTAATCCTTAGCCCTACTTAAGGGAGCAGCTTAGGTTGCTCCGGGTGGCAACCTCACATACGGAAAACGCTGGTCTCCCCAACGTTAGGCTGGAGTCCCTATGTCCCGGCTCCAGTCATCCTCTTGTTCCCCGCTACTCTCAGTAAGTGTATTCCTAAGTCTGTGTATATCGTCAGTGTCTCTTAGCTGTAGTCGTTGTTTGTGTTCTGCCTCACATGGCTCATTATTTTGTACCTTTGTCCTTATTTAATATATACGCAAACTCACTGGTTGCCTATAGTATCTCATTAGCGGTCCGCCAGGACCGCACCATAACACTTTTATGGACAGAATGGTAGCCACATAAAAGGAGGTCGGAGGTATCTTAATTGGTAGTAGTGCATGCCCGTAGAAACCAAGTATAATCAAATATTTCTGCATGCCTGTAGAAAGTTACCGTTACCATGGCAACAGTGCCATGGTGATCCCTGCCTTTCATCTTTGACATGGTTAAAGCAAGTATTTCTGCATGCTGGTAGAAAGCAAAGTGTAAGCAAGCATTCCTGCATGCCTTTAAAAAGTGTTCTGACCTCACAGGGTGCCTATGATGTCTGTATGACATCATAGAAGGAGTTGTTCAAAGGAGTTGTTCAGAACTCTTTATATGGTCATGTGACATCATAGGAACACAGTGTGTAGCTGTGATGTTATAGCTATGAATGCCCACAGCTCCCATATGGATCCCCTAAGGACGTTCATTAAAGATTTCCCCTCCCAAACTTCCGCATGTGCTCTGTCTTTGTGCCGTCATATAGACATCATATCTTTTTGACGGCATCGCGAGTCCTATGATGCCTGATGTCCTATAAATGTCACACACACACATACACACACACACACACACACACACACACACACACACACACACACGCGCACACACACACACAGATTTCTCGCATCTCCTTGGTCTCAGCTTCTCTGTGCCTTGCATGGAATTCACTGTCCCTGGCCAGCTGACTATTCCGCATCTCCTCAGTCTCAGCTTGTCTGTGCCTTGCCTGGCAGTGCAGCGTTGCTCGCTTTGCTGGCATTTCGGGCTTCAAGTGACTCAGCACATGCATGGTGCACTGCCACATGCTTCCTGTCTGTTTGTGCATCCCTTGTGTGTCATACCCTATGCTGGTGAAGGGTGTCCTCCTGTTTCAGACGGGTGCAATGTACTACTGGAACCTCAGGTGTTTCATTTTCATGGCATTTTTTCTGACGTGTAGCAGTTCTCCTCATTCTATTGGTCTCCATCTGGTGGGTCTTTTTCTTCTTCTTCTTCATTGAGACCAGTGGTTGAGGGATAGGTGCGTCGTAATTCCAGTTCATGGACAAGATCATGAAAATAGATCTGAGCAAAAAGAAGCTTTTGGGCATGGACTCACTGTATATGACATCATAAAGACATGTTAGGATGGCGTATGATGACATCATAAAGACATGTTGCCTGATGTCACTGTATATAACATCATAAAGACATGAAGGCAGGACGGCCTATGACGACATCATGAAGACGTGTTGGCCTATGATGACATCATAAAAACATGTTGCCTGATGTCACTGTATATGACATCATAAAGGCAGGCTTGGAGTCCTATGATGCCTGAGTTCATAGGACGTCCTATGATGTTCAGGCAGAGATCATAGGCCGTCCTATGAAGCGTGACACACAGACAGACACACAGAGATTTGCTTTTATAGAGTGATAGAGTGAAGAGTGATGATGATGATGATGATGATGCAGTATTTATAATGCTCCGTGTCATCTTTGTGCCTCGTGAAAAGCATGTTCTATTTTCTGAATGGATGTATGTGAGAACATAATTTACCTGTGATTACATCAGCTGGTAATGGGAGTGGCCACCAGCTGATTTCCAGCAGCTGGGAGCGGCGTTCTTCTTCTTCTTCTTTTAGATTTGATTGGTGGTTGGCAACCAGCTTACAGGTGCATTACCGCCACGTACTCTACTCCATATCATCACTCTATATTCTCCTGTAGTTGAATTGCACTCAGTTGAAACTTTGATTCTGACTGTTACAAAAAAAGAGCAGAGCTGGAACAGAGGATATTCTATTTCTGTTCAGTATGACTTTCAACAGCAACTTGCAGTTCGAAGAGACCTGAAACTCTTTTTTCTTTTAAAACTCAAAGAACATCTCATTGTTAGTTCCTGGATAAGTATTTTTCTTAAGTTCAGAGATCTTCGGTTGCCATTTAAATGAAAAAACCCCCAACAAAACCAAGATTAGTTTTCAGGAGTCCATTCAGTTTCTTTCTCACTTATGACAGGCTCGACAAATGCTACGTTTTTACTGGTGTGCATTTGGGATTGGTCTCATGAGGAGCAGAAGAGAACAGAAGGTAGGGAGCTGTGGTCGTAGGTGGGAGGTTTTTTCTTCTTCTTCTTTTAGATTTGATTGGCGGTTGGCAACCAGCTTACAGGTGCATTACCACCACGTACTTCACTCTATATCACCACTGTATATCTTTGTATCAGGAGTTCTTATAAGGAGTTCTGAACAACTCTCTATGTGTGAAAAAATTATCCGTCCTTTGACTGTGTCCTCGGCGGCGTCAATAGCTGTGCGGCCTGTTTCTCTGGGAGCGGCGTTAAGAGGAAGGCGGAAGTCGCTGTGAGACATTCTTTCATTCAAACACAGGCTCACAGACGGACAGGTCTGCTGTCACTAGGAGCGGCCGTCATTTGGACAGCTGAAATAAAGGCCTTCTTGAGACAATTGGAGCAACCAGGAGGAGCGACAGTCTGCTGGGAGTCTACATGGGACCAGCGGCTGATGGCGCATTTCTCGCTGTGAGACGGCAGGTTGGTTGGCCCGGGAGTTGAATGCTGGACCGGGGAATTTGTTGTGTAACCAGAGGGAAGGGCAGCGGACCCAAAGCCGGTGAGAATGTTCCCTCTTGTCTCTCACTCAGCATTTTTTTCTCATATCTATCCTGACTGAGCTCAGGGTTTTTTTGCTCAATGATACATAGATGTCCTGTTTATTTCTGGGTGACTTTAGTGGGACATTTTATTTTTCTCCTTTTTTAAAAATTTTTGCCGGCGAAGATACAGTATGAAGATACGAAGTAACAAGAAGCAACAGTCAGTTGGAAGACTTTTCTTCTGAAGCAGTCTTCCAGTATTTCCACAGAAAAAAACATCTTATTTCAGCTGATTGGGCCTTCTTGATGGTTGTGACGATACTCCCAAGAGATATCTCGGAGAATACAGAAGAAATTCTGCATTTTATGAAAACTTGAAACAATTTGGAACCACACTGCACCTTTATTCTCCAAAAGTCTAAGACTGGCAGAGAATAAAGAGAGAGGAGAGAGAGAGGAGCCTGGCAATGGCTCCTCCTCAGACCAGACCAAAATAATACAGTAGCATTTCTGTAGCTCATGGATCTACTGTAGCTTTATTTAGAGCAGGGGTGTCCAATCATGTGCCATGGAGGTATGGTGCATATTTAAGGCACATATATGGCATGCTTGTATGGTATGCATTCTCCCCACATGCTTCCAGTAGGCATGACGGTGCAGACCCTACAGATCAAACGTCCATAAGAACAATGCCCCAGCAGGGACCTCAGCTAGGAGGTGGGTGCTGGAGGAAGACGGAGATGAGAGACAATGTCCCAGCAAGAGCCCCGAGGGGGAGAAGAGGACAGAAGCGCCAGCGAGTCTCGGGGACTGTGGGTTCATATGTTTACCTAACTTCTGTGGGGTGAAGGTGTGAGATACTTGATGTGGGGGTTTTGTATCTCTGGGTTATAAAAGCTGTGGGGAAAGTTGGGTCTGTCTCTTTTTCTGCTGAGAACTTTGATGATAGAAGATGTGACTTCCAATAAAGCTTTCCTGAGATAATACACTCAGTCTCGTTTGTAAGGCATTTTCTACACTGGTGACCTACGACTACTTATGGCCGGTGACGGCGTGATTTCCGCACCGGACTCTTCAGGAGCCAACCGGGTTAACGCGGCTACCGTGCTACAGCTGCCTGACTTCTGGCAACATAACCCGCGCTCCTGGTTTACCACTGTGGAGGCGCAATTCCGCCTTCGGGGAATCTCAGCGGATGCAACGAGGTTCTACCATGTCGTCGCGAAGCTGGACAGCCTCACAGTGCAACGGGTGGAGAGCCTGACCAACCACCCGCCCCAAGACGACAAGTATAGCGCATTGAAAGATGCCCTCATCCGAGCCTTCACTCCCTCGCTGGAAGAGCGGGCAGAGAAGCTCCTGGCGCTGACAGAGGGAGAAGCAGACAGGCCAGCGGATCTGATGGCGAAGATGATGAGCCTGAGAGGTGAGGACGACGACAGTTTTATCTTCGCTCACCTCTTCCTCAGAACGCTCCCGCCAGCAGTGAGAGTCACCCTGACCAGCTCGCAGCCGCTCGTCAACCGTAACTACCACGAGCTGGGACAGGTGGCGCAACGGCTCGTCGACTCCCATAGACGGCGCGCAGCCACGACGGCAGCAGCAGAGATGACCGCCCCTTCGCGAGAAGGAGGGAGACCAGAGGCTGCGGCACCGGATCCACTGACGGCAGCAGCGGCGGAGACCAGGAGAAGCGGAGCTGACAACGCCCTCTGCTTCTACCATCGACGTTTCGCCGAGAAAGCCCGCAGATGCGTCCCACCATGCCGGCACCAGCGCCAGGGAAACGCCAAGACCGGGAGCCGGTAGCAGCTGCGACTCTCGGCACGAAGAATAGGCTGCTTTTCGTGACGGACGCGAATTCTGGGAAAGAATTCCTGGTGGACACGGGCTCCCAGCTGAGTTTTGTCAAGCCTACCTACGCGGACACACTGGCGCCGGCCAGCGGCCCCCTGGTGTTAGCAGCGAACGGCTCCACGATCAAAACCTATGGGGAGAAGACACTCCGCCTGTCCCTTCACGGGCGCAACTTCGAGTGGACCTTCGTGGTCGCTGCAGTTAACAGCAACATGCTAGGTGCTGACTTTTTGTGCTCAAACAGTTTGTTAGTTGATCTTGCTAATAGACGTATTGTAAATGCACTGTCTTTCTACTCTATCTCCTGCACAGCTCGGGTGGCCCTGCCTTCTGCACATTCCAATGTCACAGCTGCGGGTGGTAAGTTTCATGCATTACTCAACCAGTTTCCAGCACTCACGGTCCCTACATTTTCAGCGTCAGTTGGCAAACACGGGGTCGAACATTTCATAAGTACTTCGGGCCCCCCTGTTTTTGCAAAAGCTCGGCAGTTGGACCCAGCTAAACTGGCCATCGCGCGCGAGGAATTTGCCAACTTGGAAAAGCTGGGCATAGTCCGGCGTTCGAACAGCACCTGGTCGTCACCCCTGCCCATGGTACCCAAAGCTGACGGCTCGTGGCGCCCTTGCGGCGATTTCCGCAGATTAAATAATGCTTCAGCCCACGACCGCTATCCGATTCCGCACAGCCAGGATTTTTCGGCGCATTTAGTGGGGGCGCGCATCTTTTCCAAAATAGATTTGGTGCGTGGTTATCACCAAGTTCCAGTCCGTGCGCAGGACATACCCAAAACGGCAGTTATAACCCCTTTCGGGCTTTTCGAGTTTTTGCGCATGCCTTTCGGCCTCAAGGGTGCCGCGCAGACGTTCCAACGCATGATGGATGCAGTGCTGCGCGACCTCCCTTTCGTGTTCGCTTATTTGGATGATATTTTGGTAGCCAGCGCGTCCGAAGCCGAGCACGAACGCCACCTCACAGCCGTTTTTCAGAGGCTCACAGACCACGGGCTAATCATTAACCCAGCGAAGTGCCAATTCGGGGTAGCGAAAATCGATTTTTTGGGACACCGCGTGTCGCCAGAAGGCGCAGTCCCGCTGCCGGATAAAGTGCGCGCGATAACGAATTTCCCACAACCGCAGACGGTTAAGGCGCTGCAAGAATTTTTGGGGATGGTCAGTTTTTATAACCGTTTCCTCCCAAACGCGGCACGGCTCATGCACCCATTGTACGCGGCATTAAAGAAGCAAAAACCTGCATCTAAGGTCGAGTGGTCCCCGGATCGGGAGCGCGCTTTTTCACAGGTCAAATCAGCCCTCGCGAACGCTGCGTTATTGGCACACCCGGTGCCGGCAGCTCGCATGGCGCTAACCACAGACGCCTCCGACGTGGCAGTGGGAGCGGTTGTCGAGCAACTGGTGGCAGGATGCTGGCAACCACTTGCATTTTTCAGCAAAACATTGCGCGAGAGCGAGCGTAAATACAGCGCGTTTGACAGGGAGCTTTTGGCCCTACATTTGGCCATCCGCCACTTCCAGTTCTGGTTGGAAGGCCGCCGTTTTACCGCGTTCGTGGACCATAAACCCTTAACTTTTGCAATGGCTAAGGTTTCAGAGCCTTGGTCGGGCCGACAACAGAGGCAGCTGGCTGCAATTTCGGAGTTTACCACTGATATTCAACACGTGGCAGGTAAACTCAATGTAGTGGCAGATTGCCTCTCGCGTGCAGTTGCAGCGACAGGCCCCCAGGGGGCAGATTCGGCGGCGGCAGACCTAGGCAGTAGTAGTAGTAGTAGATTAGTTTATTTCCAGGCTTGCGGCGCGGAAGCGCTCACAGCTCCGTTCTGCGTCGGGTTAGATTATGCAGCCATGGCCGCTGAACAGGTTGGCGACGCGGACGTGCGCGCGCTCCAGTCTGGGCCAACAGGGCTGAGGCTGGAGCACAGGGTGCTGCACAGAGGCATGCCCCCCCCTAATCTGCGATACCTCCACGGGGCGTCCCCGTCCCGTAGTCCCGGCTGCGTGGCGTCGCCGTGTTTTCGACTTAATACATTCACTGGCACACCCAGGCGTCCGCGCGTCTATCAAAATGGTAGGAGAGAAGTTTGTTTGGCCGGGGCTGCGTAAACAAGTCAAAGAGTGGGCTGCAGCCTGCGCTGCGTGTCAAAGAGCAAAGGTACACAGACACACACGAGCCCCTCTGGAACCTTTTTACATCCCAGCCAAACGCTTTGATCATGTGCATGTCGACTTAGTAGGACCTCTTCCGCTGTCCCAGGGTTTCACACACCTTTTAACCATGGTAGACCACACCACGCGCTGGCCAGAGGCGGTTCCTTTGGCGGCAACCACAGCGGCAGATGTCGCTCGTGCCTTTTTAACAGCTTGGGTCGCACGTTTTGGTATCCCGTCAGACATAACGTCTGACAGAGGACCCCAGTTTGTTTCCGAGCTCTGGTCGTCCATGGCACTCAGCCTGGGGGTGAAAATTCATCGCACGACCGCTTATAACCCCCAGGCCAACCGTTTGTGCAAGCGCTTCCATCGGTCATTGAAAGCAGCCCTCAGAGCGGCTCTCACGGACACAAATTGGGTTGATAAACTCCCATGGGTTTTATTAGGGTTGCGTTCAGCACCTAAAGAGGATTTGCAAGCCTCTCCGGCAGAACTCGTCTACGCCCAACCCCTCCGGTTACCGGGAGATTTCCTCCCTGAGAACCCCGCTCCGGAGCAGCTCCCCGCTCAGCTGCTGCAGAGCGAAGCGGGGTCACACACCCTCCCCAGTCCCGTTCATCACAGTTTTCCACGTGTTTTTGTGCCCAAAGCCTTAAAAAATGCAGAATTTGTCTTCGTTAGACACGACGCACAGAGGTTAGGTTTAAGGCCACCTTATGATGGACCGTTCAGAGTGTTAGAAACCGGGGAAAAGCATTTTTTGCTCGATTTGGGAGACAGGAGGGACTTAGTCTGCATTAACAGACTCAAACCCGCTTTTGTGTTAGCTGACGACCCAGTCCAGTTGGCCAGAGCCCCCCGCCGCAGCAGGCCACCCGGGAGGCGCTCTGCTAAGCTTTCACGACGATGTGTTAATGATTCTACTTCACAGATGCAGCAGACAGCCACAGGCAGAGCGAGACCTGCTCACAGCAGATATGGCAGAGAGTTAAAGCCCAAGCAGTGGGACATGTGATCTGTTGTGCCAAGTTTTTTTCTCTCTCTTGTTCTGTGTGGGGTGTCATGATTCTATGCATTTGAAATGTAACTTGTCCTTATTTGAACGTTTGGGGGGGGTTATATGGTGCATATTTAAGGCACATATATGGCATGCTTGTATGGTATGCATTCTCCCCCACATGCTTCCAGTAGGCATGTCGGTGCAGACCCTACAGATCAAACTTCCATAAGAACAATGCCCCAGCAGGGACCTTGGCTAGGAGGTGGGTGCTGGAGGAAGACGGAGGTGGAAGACAATGTCCCAGCAAGAGCCCCGAGGTGGAGAAGAGGACAGAAGCGCCAGCGAGTCTCGGGGACTGTGGGTTCATATGTTTACCTAACTTCTGTGGGGTGAAGGTGTGAGATACTTGATGTGGGGGTTTTATATCTCTGGGTTATAAAAGCTGTGGGGAAAGTTGGGTCTGTCTCTTTTTCTGCTGAGAACTTTGATAGAAGATGTGACTTCCAATAAAGCTTTCCTGAGATAATACACTCAGTCTCGTTTGTAAGGCATCTTCTACAGAAGGCCAAGACCCTGCAGGTTCTCTCTTCTCTCTTAATTTAATTTAATTAATTTTAATTTAATTTCTACCCAGTCTCTTCAGCAGGTGTTTTCACTGGTCAGCAGTCAGGGGGAAGAAATTCAGTTTGGACTCTGCTGTTGAAGACACTGGTTGGAAGTAAAACCTGCAGGGTCTTAGCCCTCCATGGCACATGATTGGACACCCCTGATTTAGAGCTTTAAAACGGGCCACTAAGCAGAAGAAAGTATAAAAAGACAGATGTGGCTCCTTATTGTTGGTGAAATGTACATAATAGAGTGTCTTCACAATCATTAACATGCAAAGTATTAAAACAGAAAAAAAAAAAATGAACATCACGGTGGACCAGGATCTGATGTTCTCTCTCTCTGTCTGTCTAATAGAAGATCTTCACCATGTGGAAACTGAAGACTGTGTGGACCTCTTGCCCCGGACTGATGAGAACCAGTTCATGAGCCTGACCATCACAGGTGAAAACATGGAGTCATTCAATGTGTTAAATGTTAAAGTTACAGTACAGGAGAGAGTCCATGCTGTGACCTAAAATCCCTTTTGTTTCCAGAGGACAGCAGAGAAGATCACTCACTGGTCCTTCACTTCAGCCTTTTCAGGAGGTTTCTCACCAACCAGGATTCGGACCCCCATCCTCACCGTGCACTGTTCTCCCTGTTTTTATTATAATTTATTTTAAACAGAACAGAAAAATACATTTTCTTCTTTTTAAAATTTTCTATCTCCATCTTTGCCTAAAACCAGAGGTGGAAGGAGCAGCCAGAAATTGTTCTGCAGTAACATTACTGTTATTGGAATTGTTCAAGTAAGAGAAGTCACCAACAAAGGTGAAGATGACAGTAGTCAATAAAAATGTTACTGCAGTAGTAACGACAGGTGCCAGTTTGTAAACTCATTCTCCTAAATTTGTCTCCCTCTTCTTATAATTTCCAAAGTCTTTCTCATAAATTTAGCATCCTTTTCTGAATGTACAGCTTTTATCCTATAAATCTTTGTTTTTTCACAAACAAGAAAATTCACAAGTTTTTACTTATAAATTAGCAGCTGTTTCCCTGTAAATTTGTGACTTTTCTTGTACATTTGAAAAATGTTCTTTTAGATTTAAAATTTTTTAAATGTCACTTTTTTGTCATAAATGTAACTTTTTATGTGATTTTTTTAAACATGAATTTACCACTTCTTACATATTAATTTGCAAAGTTTTTTTTTTTTTTATTAATCTGTAACTTGTCTAAATGACTTGTTCCTTTGTAGCTGCACTGGAACAGAAGACTAATGATATCAACGCCCATCTCAGTGAAATCAGATTATAAATATAGTTAAAATGACCAAAGGTGCAGTCATTTCAGCTGAGACTAATTAGATACTGTAAACAGGCAGCTTTCTAACCAATTTTCAAATAAGTGAGCTAAAATAATTTAGTGACTAACCACTGCGTTTTTTTCCTCAAATCTACTTGAGTGGGCAGCGCGGTGGCGCAGTGGTTAGCACTGCGGCAGCACAGCAACTCACCCTTGGCCATGGGATCCCTGGTTCGATCCCAGCCCCCGGCCAACAGTGATCTGTGTGGAGTTTGCATGTTCTCCCCGTGTCTGCGTGGGTTTACTCCGGGATTTCTCCGGTTTCCTCCCACATGCCAAAAACATGCAAGTTAGGTTAATTGGCATCAAACTGGGGATTCTAAATTGTCCTTAGGTATGACTGTGAGAGTGAATGGTTGTCTGTCTCTCTGTGTTGGCCCTGCGATGGACTGGCGATCTGTCCAGGGTGGACCCTGCCTCTCGCCCAAAGATGCTGGGATAGGCTCCAGCCCCCCCCCCCCCCCCCCGACCCGAAAAGGATAAAGCAGAAGAAGATGAATGAATGAATGAATCTACTTGATTAGAAAGTATCCCACAATAAAATTACCTGTATGTACTGTTCTGTCAGAGTTACCTGAGTACAGTATATGTACTGTACGTGAAGTAAATGTAACTAATTACTCCCACCTCTGCCTGAAACACACCATTCTCAGCTACTGTGTCTACAAGTACAAGAACCTGTTGTGGCAACATGTTGATCCGTCATTTCCAATGTTTGACTTTAATTCAATTCAATTCAATTCAACTTTATTTATATAGCGCCATTTCACTTTAATGAATACATCTAACTTGTATTCTATCAATCCTGCAGTGTAGCTGTCACTACTGCATACACTGTTTTTTATTCTTAACTACTGTAAATAAGAAAATACAGGGAAAGTACTTGAGATAAATCTTTATTTAATAATGAAATAACAGTCTTTGGAAATGCACTATTATGTGTAGCCATAAACAAACATGTAAAGAATACATGAACTGAGGTGCAGTTGTGTAAAAATGTAAATTATTTAGGAAGGTTAACAAAGAAAAATTACTTTTTATGGATTGATTACCAAAGAAATTGTAAACAAGTAAAACAATGTTGGCCTGAAAGAAGAAGGGAGAAGGTGCTTCCATCTCAGACCACCTCTGCTGAAGATGCCAAGACTGGCTGCCGGTCTCTACTGAAGACACCAAGACTGGTCCCCTGGTCTCTGCAGCGCTCAGCTCCACATTAGATGTAGTCGTCACGGATCACACAGACGCTTGCTGGATTAAAAAATACACTGTAGCGGTTTGATTCAACCCCCATAACACAGAGACAGAACACAGAGACAGTCAGCTCGCACTCCTGGGTTTTTTCCGCTGCATGCTGCGTTTACAGCTGTGAGGTTAAAGTGTCATCCATGCATTGTGTTCATACATCCTGTCTGTACCTCTGATATGCAAATGCCCAGATCGACTGCTGTGAATGTCTTTGATGTATTGTTTGAGTTGAGTATATATGCTGCACTGTTCTGTAAATCTGCCGCTCATTTTGATTCTGCAACTGGTACTGCTGGACACACACACTGTGTGTCCTCTCCTCTTTGAGAGCTGGAGGAATGAAGCTGCAGCCTGCTCAAGCCATGGGCTGCAGCCGAGTTCTGATGAAGGCGGGTGATAATAAAGCTATTTAAAAATCCAACGCTGCCTTTATTTTATCATCCTCTTCAACACCATCATTAAAGCACATTACTTCCTCTGCTCAGCTGAATGTTTACAATAGAAAACAACCTTTACTGACTTGTAGCCTTGGAAAGTTGAGGACTTCATAGATGTTTCCTGGTATCCTGGTCTGATACAGTTTCTGGAATAGAATTGATACAAAGATGTTTAATATCTGCCATATACACAGGTGTGTACAGTAGTCAGAAACTATACTCCAGTAAAAGCAGCATTAATTTATAATTAAACTTATAGTCATCTTTGAGTAGTCACCAAAAACATTTTAGGAAGAAAATCTAAAAACCTTGAGTAGTAACAAGATTACTCTGGCTTATCTGAGGAGTTTCTCTTAAATTTGTGAATATATTTGTTAATAAATTTGTCATTTTTTTCTCCTAAATTCTCCTGCTGTTTTCTCATAGATTTGGGGCTTTTCAAATTTATGACTCCATTTTTTGAGCTTTTTCCCTCATAAACCTGTCATTTATTTGGTAAATTTGTGACTTTTTTCTGAGAAATTTGCTTTATTAAAAGTATAAATTAGTGAGGGTAAAACAGTAATATGTTTTGAGCCAGAATAGAGTAGAAAAATCAACAACTGAGAAAAGTGTGACTGTATTCATTTCAAATCAGTAATTAAAACATGACCTGAAAGACCCACAAAATGTAGTTGAGTAAAAGTTCAGGTTTTTCTTGAATAAGTATCAAGGGAGAGTAGTTACTGCCCACCAATTAACCATAGAAAATAAATGAAATGTACATGTGCTTTAATATTCTGTCATGTCCAAGTTAATAATCAGTGGTTAACAAATTCTAGCCGTTTTACTATTGCTAGGTTTGCTAATGGTTATGACATTAAAACAACTGCTCATATTGCAGTATTGTGGTATTAAAAAACAGCAAAATGCATGAACAATGTTGAAGGTCCAAAGCACAGTATACAGATGTTAAACACTAAATATTTCAGCACATTTTTTGATATTGTGATTACCATATGCTGTGTAAAAAAAAAAAACACAATGATGTACAGTTACACATGGTTGACTGCTAAGTTGTTCATTCATTTAATAGTAACGTAAATGAAACTAGAAAAGCACTCGGAGAGCGCAGACCTCCGCCAAGCGCAACAGTTCCTCCCATACAGTGTTTGTGTGTACGTTTTCAGATTCCTTGACCATGAAAACATATGACTAGCAATTGGATTCACAATGATTATTTGTTTATTTGACAGGGACAGTGCAATAAACATAGACAATTAATCAATGACAATCAATGTGATGGTGATAGGATTAGTGGTTCAGTAGTAAAAGCATTGCCTCCTTGGCGGAGGTAATAAACTGAAGTGTTGCTGTTGTGTCCATCTCCTCCACTAACGGATGCAGATTGGGTAGACAGGTTGCCGTGGGTTTTATATTATATTATTGGGGTTGCGCTCCGCGGCAAAACAGAATTTAGAAGCTTCCCCGGCTGAGAGCTCGTTTTTGCGCAGCGCCTATGGCTGGCCGGGGAATTTCTGCCAAATGCGCAGCGCCTATGGCTGGCCGGGGAATTTCTGCCAAATAATCCGACGGCGGACAGCTGCCCGTGTCAGGTTTTGCAGCTGCGCGCAAACACAGGCACGCTGGCGGGCCCAGGCCACCAGTGTTTTCCGCGTGCTTTTGTGCGTAAAACGTTGAAAAACGCGGAGTTTGTGCTGGTCAGACACGGCGACCAGCGCCCTCCATTGCGCCTGTGCACATATTGAAAATGGCTGTATGTCACAGTGTTAAAAAAAAATGCTTTGGACTTCCGGGAAGATGGCGGAGAGACATAACACTTAAACAAAGAGCTCTCCCTAGCCGGATTAAAAATCATCGGTAAATGGCCAACTCGACATAAACGGATCAATAAACTAAGGGATGAAAACACGAAGGAACCGGGCACAAGGACAAAAGCAGGGTAAAATTGAAGAATTCCTCTCCAACAACGCAGGAAAAACCGCTGTACGCAAAGCCCAAAAAAACGAGATGTCCACAGCAGAGAAAATGGAGGACACCAGACTCGACAACATGAACACTGGCATCGCCAGTTTGGGTGAAGAGTTAAGAGAATTCAAGCGACAGCTACAACAGGATTTAGCGGCTCTTAAGGAGGAACTGAAAGAAGAAATTAAGGAGGAAATCATGGACCTCCGAAGAGAAATGGAGCGTAAATTAACGGAAAACATGGAGGAGCTGTGCTCCCAGCGGGCGTGTATGACAGAAGCGCAGACCCAAATTTCGGAACTAGAAGATTGGAAAAGCGAGGCAAACGAGCAACTACAGACCCTGACGACGCAAACGCAGAGGATGCAGGAGAAAATAAACGACTTGGAGAGCAGATCCAGACGAAGCAATATGCGCATCTTTGGAATTCCGGAGGGCATTGAAGGCAACTCGATGACAAAATTCATGGATCAGTTCTTAAAAAAAGAACTGGAAATACCCGGAGAAACGGATCTACAGATTCAACGGGCGCACAGAACACCGGCACAGAACCCGAAAACAAACGCTACACCCAGGTCAGTTGTGGTAAACTTTGTGAAATATGACATAAAGGAAAGAATCCTGACGCAAGCATGGAAAAAAAAGATACGAATCGGCGACAAACAGGTATTTTTTGACCATGACTACCCGACAGAAATCGTGCAGCAGCGGAAGAAATATGCCAACATTAAAAAAACGCTGAAAGAGAAAAAAATTAGATTCCAAACGCCGCTAACGAAAATGAGGATTCATTGGGAGGAAGGCACAAGAACCTACAACACGGCCGAAGAGGCAGCGCGGGATATGATGGAGCGGGGCCTTGAGGTGAGCGTGCCGAAGGAGACGGCTGGAGCAGCGGCGGCCCTGAACGCACCACGACAGACGGAGTGGAGACGAGTGAACGGCGGAAGAAGGGGGAGAGACGTAGAGCAGCGGGCCCAGGACAAGCTACAAGGCTTTCAACTGAAAGCCTAGATCATAACAAAGATTAAGAAAGGCACAGAAGAAATGAAGGCCAAGAAGACAAGGTAAAAGAGAAACAGACGGCTAGGAGAGGTTTAAGTGATATTTGTTGGACATTTCTAGACTTATGACTATTACTTTGATAGTAATTAGAAGTCTAGGGAGGGCCCTTCACTCTGTGAAGACAAACCCCCCACCCACCAACAGGGACCAGTGGGCAGAAGAAAGGCCCAAAGTACGGAGGTCGAGATTTTTTAATGTGTTTTTATATAAATATGTGTTATTTTTGTTGTTAAAGGGGCTAGGAGCACAAGTTAAAAAAATGGAAAAACATGAATATGGGTAAAAACCTTAAGATAATGACGCTAAACGTGAATGGTCTGAACTCACCTGTTAAAAGGGAAAGAATAATAAGAAAATTCAAGAAGGAAAAAGCTGAAATTATATTTATGCAAGAGACACATTTGAGCAAGGCAGAACATGTGAAACTAAAGAGATTTGGCTATAAGAACTCCTACTACAGTTCATTTAAGGGAGGAGCAAAAAGGGGGGTTATGATACTAATCTCAAACAAAATACAATTTGAATGTGAACAGGAAATCCAGGATAAAGAAGGCAGGTATGTAATAATAAAGGGAAGAATAGATGGTATGCAGATTACATTAGTGAACATCTATGCCCCACCAGAAAGTGACAAGGGTTTTTTTCAACATCTGTTTGATCTCATAGCAACACACAGTGAAGGAGTCCTAATTTGTGGAGGAGACTTAAATGCTGTCATGGATCATGAAGTTGACACAACAAGTGTTAAGAAGACAAAAAAACATGTAACAAAGTTCATAAGAACCTCACTGGCAGAAATGGGTATGGTAGACATATGGAGGGACCTGCACCCACTCGAAAAAGACTATACACATTATTCAGCAGCCCATAAAGTACACTCTAGAATAGATTACTTCCTTATGAATGAAGGTGACAGACACAGGGTGAGAAATTGTTGGATTGGAGGGGCAGAAATATCAGATCATAATCCTATATACATGGAAATATACTGTATTTAAACAATAGAAAACGACAAACAACATGGAAACTTAACGTAGGACTGTTAAATGATGAGAAAATGAAAGAAAGAATAAAAATAAACATAAACGAATATATCCAAGAGAATGACAATGAAGAAGTGGACCCAACAATACTATGGGACGCACTAAAAGCCGTGTTAAGGGGTAAATTAATTGTTGAAACAGGAAAAGCAAATAAGACTAAACTGGAAGCATATGAACAAAGATGTGAGAGACTGAGGGAATTAGAACGTAAACATCAAAGCACAAATGATCCAAAAATATATCAAGAAATTAAAGAAGAAAAAACAAAGATAAAAGAAACACAAATGGATGAAATTGAAAGGAAAAATAGATATCTAAAGCAAAAATATTATGAAACGGGGCCAAAAGCCACAAAACTGCTGGCAAAACGGTTAAGAAAACAACAAACAATGAATAATGTATACAAGATTAAAGACCCCACCACAAATAAAACCACAGTTAACCCAGAAAACATCGAAGAAATTTTCCATAATTTCTACCAAGAACTATACTCGCAACCTGAAGAAACAAATACTAAAGATATCAAAAAATTTCTAGACACATTGGACTTGCCATCAATAGGAAATCAACAAAATGAAAAACTAACAGCAGAAATAACAACACAAGAGATCAGAGATGTGATTAAGTCACTTAAAAATGGTAAATCACCAGGTAGTGATGGATACCCATCTGAGTTTTATAAACTGTTTATAGAAGAACTCACGCCACAACTCCTAAAGTCATTTAATTGGACGCTGAACAACAACAAAATACCTCCATCATGGAACGAAGCAATCATTTCAGTTATTTTAAAACCAGGGAAAGATAAAGAACAATGCGGAAACTATAGACCAATCTCTTTATTAAATGTAGATTATAAAATATACACAACAATTATATGTAAACGAATAAAGACATTCTTGACGGAATTGATAGAAGATGATCAAACTGGATTCATAGAGGGACGCCAAACACATGACAATATCAGGAGAACAATACATATAATTAACCAAATACATAAAGAAAAGAAAAGCGCAGTAATAATGAGTTTAGACGCAGAAAAAGCATTTGACAGGGTTAACTGGAAATTCCTATATAGTGTACTGGAGCGCTTTGGATTTAACGAAAAATCAGTACAATGCATAAGGACGCTATATCAAGAACCTGTGGCAAGAATCAAGATAAATGGTAGCTTAACAGACAAAGTAAATATACAAAGATCAACTAGGCAGGGATGCTGCTTATCGCCCACCTTGTTTGCTCTGTTCATAGAACCATTGGCTCAAGCGATACGACAAAATAAGAAATTAAAAGGTGTAACAATAAAGGGGGCGGAACACAAGATTGGGCTATTTGCAGACGATATTATAGTTTACCTTGAACAACCAGATAAATCAATAATGGAAATGATGAACTTGATAGAAAATTTTGGAAAATTATCAGGATACAAGATAAACATAACAAAAACACAAATACTGACATTCCACTATAACCCTCTAAACCAGATAACTGATAAGATCAAACTAAACTGGAACCAAAAAGAAATAAAATACCTTGGAGTGAACATACCTAAAGACCTAAGCAAAATATATAAAGCAAACTATGATAGGTTGGAACAAGAAATAAAAAAAGATATTGATAGATGGTCAATCTTAAATATGGATCTGAATTCAAAAATTGAGACAGTCAAAATCAGCATACAACCTAGATTACTTTACCTCTTCCAGGCTATACCAACAGAGATTCCAGATGCCCAATTCTCAAAGTGGGACAGGATGATATCGAGATTTGTTTGGGGAGGTAAAAAACCAAGAGTGAAATATAAAACCCTCCAATTACCAAAAGAGAAAGGAGGCATGGGCCTACCGAGTCTAAAGGAATATTACTACTCAGCACAAATAAGATATATCATATGTTGGTGCGACGAGGGATATGAGGCAAAATGGAAAGAAATGGAAAAGGAAATTGAGGGACTCCCAGTACAAAGCATAATAGGGGATAAAGATGCATATAAGCAAATCAAACAAATAGACCCAATCACTAAATTTACTTTAGAACTGTGGTATAAAATAGTACAAAAATATAATATAAGGGAAGACATAAAACTATTGAAATGGGTAGCATTTGACAGTCAGTTTGAACCGGCAAAACAAGATAGGGGATACAAAATCTGGTGAACAAGGGAATCACAGCATGGGGCAATATCGGAAAAAAAGATCTCGGGAGCTTTGTAAATATCAGGAGAAAATTTAAATTAGAAAGATCGGAATTTTTCAGATATCTGCAGATGAGAGATTACTATATGAAGAAGATTAGGCATAACCTCCAAACAGATGTGAACGAGATTATACAACTTATTTTAAGCTCATATGCAGGAAATAAAATAAGAATTATTTCAAAACTATATCAGAAACTTATGACAAACAATCATACAAGTAACTATATAAAGGAGAAATGGGAGAAAGAGCTCAATTTAAACATAACAGAAGAAAGCTGGCAGGAAATATGGAAAACACAACACACATCAACAAATTCAAGGGCATGGAGGGAATTTGGATGGAAAAACCTGATTCGCTTTTTCATTACACCACAGATTCAAGGAAAATATACAAATACCCAATCTTTATGCTGGAGGGGATGTGGGGCTCAAAATGCAGACCACTCACATATGTTTTGGAAATGCTACAAAATATCATCATTTTGGAAATCTATGCATGTGACAATACAGAGGATATTAGGATATAATATACCAATGAACTGTAACCTGATGTACTTATGTGATCTTAAAAAAGACAATGTTATACAGGCTGAGGACAGATATCTAGTTAAAATCTTGTTGATTGCATGTAAAAAAACTATCACAAAAAATGGCGATCAGAAGTTCTTCCTGACCAAGAACAATGGACTGACATTGTTGAGGACATACGTATGATGGAAAAACTAACATATCGACGAAGAATGCAAGAAGGAATATGGGAGAAAAAATGGCGGAAATGGACACACTACAAAGTGCAACAACGAGGCAGAAATTGAAAGAATAACCAAAGACACTGAAAAAACCAGAAGAATTAAGAGATGGAAACTAAAAACTTGATGCTCCAACATTTGTCCCCCCCCCCTTTTTTTATTTTTTTTATTTTTCCCTACCCTAACCCCTTTGTTTTTTAAATGTAGAATGTGATCTGAATGCATTATATATGATGAAAAATGAATAAAAATCTAAGTTACAAAAAAAAAAAAATGCTTTAAAAAATTCCTGTATCCACATGGTGATGCGGATCATCCCCAAAATTTAATCAGTTCTTCCTTGTACCATTTCCAACAACGCCTGAAAGTTTCATGGAAATCCGTCCAAAAGTTTTTGAGTTATCTTGCTAACCAACAGACAAACAGACAGACAGACAGACAAACAGACAAACACACAGACAAACCCTGGCAAAAACATTACCTCCTCCTGGCCTTTTCGGCCTGGCGGAGGTAATAACTGTATATACATGTAACTGAGCAAGATGACAAGCACAACATTATTGGTGATATTTTTACCTTGAAATGTAGACGCTAATCTTGAAGCACAGCCTGTTCCGGTGGTTGGCGATCGCAGGCGGTTCAGAGTCTCTCGGATCCACACTTTGCTCCTCCTGGATCCAAAAAAAACTAACATGGCTGCAATAGGGGAAACAAAATCAAGGGCTTCCTACTCCCTCAGCACAAAACAACAGGGTAACGTCACGGAGGCTTCGGCCATTTTTTATAGCGTCTATGGTTCTGATAAGTATGGTAAAACAGCAGAACACCAGGACAGTGCAGTGGTTCACAGCGCTTCTCCAGATCATCGGGCAGCGCTCCTCAGCGATGACATCACGGTGGTCCTTGGTGCGCAGCAGCTTCGGAGCGAGCAGGATGGAGATCCTGTCATCCCCTGGGTCCGGCAGTGGCTGGTCACAGACCAGTGGCCCGACCGGAAGGCCGTGACTGCGCTGGACACAGAGACCAAGGCCCTGCATTCCCAGTGGTCCAATCTCTGGTGTCACGATGGTGTTGTTTTACCGGCGGTACCAGTCTCCAGCCTGGGCAGCGTCACGTCTGGCAGCTGCTGGTCCCCTGACGGCTCCGCCCCAAGGTGCTCCAGTTGGTCCATGGGTCGGTGAGGTCAGGCCACTTCGGAGTGAGTATGACTCTGCAGTGGCTTTGAGCTCGGTTCTACTGGCAGGGGTGTCGTCGAGACGTGAAAGGCGCCATGTCCACCGTCGTGCCAACCTGCACGGCTCAGAGAGGACAGACACAGGCAATCCCACACCCCCCTGCAGCAGGACGAGATGGCCGGCAGGCCGGGGTGGGATTATTTGTTTCCGCTCGAGAGGACGCCTGCAGCACGGTACCCGACTGGCTCGGGAGACCCCGAGCTGGACTGTTTGCTGGACTTTGTCTGCCCGTAGTGGAAAGAGGGATTGCCACTAAGGCTGGTGAGCCACTGGTCAGGATCATGCCGTGCTGGTCACCGACATGCGGTTGCTCCGACGCCTGGGGAGATTTGTATTGGACCTTTTGAGTGGGACTTACTATTCTGGGGACAGAAACCAGGTCGGGGCGGGGTAGGAGTTTAGAGTGCCATAACTATTATTCTGTAGGTAAATCCCCATTATGCTCTACACAGATTCTATACATATTCTGCTTGCAATGCTTATGAATATCAGAATCAGAAATCAGAATCAGAATCAGCTTTATTGGCCAAGTATGCAGCTACACATACAAGGAATTTGACTTTGGCTAAAAACTTGCTCTCGTTGTTCAGGTGAAGGATTTAAATAAGGATTCAATGACAACCAGAGTATGTACAGTAAATTACAGTCTGTCCACGTTTCTATAAAAGGATGCAAATATATACAGGAATATATGCAGTTATTTACTCGGACTAACCACACTTTGCAGAAATATATGAAAAAATATACAATCACACAGTATTTCAATGTGGACTCAGATTCAGTGATATAATGTGAATGAAGTAAAAAGCAGTGTGAGAGTTATGTGCAATGTAATAATGGATGAAAAGTCATGAGTACAGCAACAGGTAGGACTAGGTGAATGTTAGGAGTTCATCAGAGTGATGGCTTGAGGAAAGAAACTGTTCCTGTGACGGGTGGTTTTGACCTTCAGTGATCTGTAACGACGACCAGAAGATAGAAGTTCAAACAGTTTGTGGCCGGGGTGTGATGGGTCAGCACAGATGTTTCCCGCCCGTTTCCTGGTTATGGACCGATATAAGTTCTCAATGGAGGGTAGGTCGGTACCAATGATCCTCTCCGCAGACTTAATGATCCGCTGCAGTCTGGTCTTGTCCTGTTTAGTGGCAGATCCAAACCAAACAGTGATGGAAAAGCAGAGGACAGATTGGATGATGGTGGTGTAGAAGACAACCAGCAGCTCCTGAGGCAAATCAAACTTCTTGAGCTGACGCAGAAAAAACAACCTCTGCTGGGCCTTTTTCCGGACAGTGTCAATATGGGAGGACCACTTCAGGTTCCGGGAGATTGTGGTACCCAGAAACTTGAAGGAGTCCACAGTGGACACTGTGCTGTTGAGGATGGTGAGTGGGGGGAATGAAGGGGGGTGTCGACTGAAATCCACAGTCATCTCCACCGTTTTGGCTGGGTTAAGTTCAAGATGGTTCTGGCTGCACCAGAGGATCAGCTGCTCCACCTCCCGCCTGTATGCAGACTCATCATCATCCCGGATCAAATGCTAAACAGGATCTCTCTCTCTCTCTCTCGTACAATAAAGCCTTTTTTTAAACTCAAACTCTCTCTCCTTTATAGTCAGGTCTTTCACATTAGATACACACCCAGACCCAACACCCACGCACCCTGTTGATAGCACATTGTAGAATGCAGTGGTGTGTGCAGTGGATGGCCTGTTCACGCCATAATTAGATTAGCCAATCAGATAGTTGCGTATAAGCCCATCTTATTGTACTGGGTTGGCCCCACCCGAGAAGATAACTGTAACCCGCACCCGGAAGTCGGGATCAGTCTGACAACATTCCCAAGGGGACAGCATCAAACTGATCCAGCGGTGCTTGCTTTACATGTGACCTCTAAATAAATGTTACATCTTTAAATGTGTTTGGAGAATTGTTTATTGCAATTAGACCTGCTGGTGTGAGCTGCCTCTTGGTCGGTGTAATTGTTCACAGTATTTTACAGTATTATATTTTATTTCTATGTCCAGCACGTGATGCTGTGTATATTCCCGTCTTAGATTGGGCTGTCTGTGGTCATTAGGGAAATGTTTACCACTGTGACAGGGTGAGTTAAGTATTAAAAGCACTAGGCCACCGTTGTTGGGTGATTGTGATGCGTGTGAAGTGCAGTTACACCTACGTGTGAATGGTTGAGTTTAATCACCTATAGTGTGAAACTGTGATTATTTGGGGAGTTCTCTGTGTATGTGTTTTATGTATCCTGTGAGTTTATGGGATTGGGTACCGCCATTGTCTAGGTCTGTGTGTGTCATGTGTTTAGCTTAGGAGGGATTAATTTATTTTGGTGTGTGGCTTAATTTTATTTCAGAGACTATTTTAATTACACAGCGGAGAGCTCCACTGAGCCAGTGTGTGGTGTGAATGGATAGGCCTGTTCCTCTCTGTATTAGTGTATGATTCGGGTGCAAATTGTTTGGTTGGGTGATTTATGTGCTTGAATTTTTTCGGGGGGGGGGGGATATAGGATCGTAACATAGGATAATATATTAGTATGGCGGTATCCTAGGCTGGAAGGGGTGATGCCCCGCCTTCGGGGGGGGTTAGCGTCACTTGGGATATAAAAGCCTGGTGCAGGAGACATATTGTCTCCTTGCTGTTACTCCTGTACTTGCGGTAGGGTCTCCCCAGAGTATATATAGTTCTTGTAATAAATATCATAAAACGTCACCTCGCCTCCTCACTTATTCGGACACTACAGGTGTAGTACAAGGACAAGCTTACAGGTGCACTACCACCACTGACTTGATTATCATCACTCTATATCTTTGTATAGCCCACAGGTGCATCACCGCCACACACCCCACTCCACACCATCACTCCATCCGGTCAGGAGCTGCAGTCTGTATCTGCGTCTCATCTCATTATTCTTCTTCTTTTAGATTTGATTTGACAAGTTCTCAACTGTTTCCCAATGTAGCCCCTTAATGCCAAGATATTTTTCTGCTGCTTTCACAATAATTTTGATTTTTTTTTCTGTTTTCTTGGAAGTCTGTGCAGTGCAGTTTATAACATCTACCACAAATAAGACAAAACTATTTTCCTTCATAACCAGAGAATCTTCCTCAACTCTGCTGCACGCACTGCAAGCCTGCACACCCTCTCAGCCGGAGTCCACTCCCACCCCCCCAGCTGGCACCCCCTTCACAGCCCCTGCACATGCCAATCCCCGGAAGAACTCCACTCGCTGAACCTCCGCTGCTCCCCCGCCAGCTCCACAACCTCAACATGCAGAGCCATGCCCACCACCGCAGCCACAGAATCCCACCTCCCCCACACCCACCACATTCATGTCCACCAGAGCATCCGGCACACCGCCGTCCACCCCCGCAACCCGCCACCACACAACCAGACCCCCGACACCCGAAACATCCGAGCGGGGGAGGAATGCAAAGTCTGACCCCACAGCTCACGCAGCCAACACACACTCCACCCGACAGTCCTGACTCATTAAACTCCAACATTACCGATAGACCACCACCTCCACCAGTACTCAATCCCTGCACCTCTGTCATCCCTGCTCCAGCCAATTCCCTCATCAGTTGAGACAGCTGCTGAAACGCCCAACACCACTCCCCCCACAGCCCCACCCCCTCCAACACTGAACACCGCACACCTCCTTCCCCATCCCACTGACTCACGACTGCCACCACCCCAACCGCCAAACACCATCCCCACATGCAACCAGCAACGAACCACCACGAAGAACCCGCCGAATTCAAAACCTCCCAAGCAACCCACCAACTGCATCCGTGAGCCCAAACTGGGCTCCACCCACGAATGACATCCCTCCCGAGCAAGCCCAATGACCACTCCACACTCCTCAGCCCACCCCGGGACAGTTCATCCTCTGACCCACCAGCACCCGAAAACGCCCCTGATCGAACCTCCCCATGTCCACGCCTAAACCCCCAGACTCCACTGAACTCCAAACAACCCCCCCCGCCTCCCACCTCCCACTCTCCCTCCTCTTCTTTTTGCCTCCTCAGCTGTTGTATTTCAAAATCTACCAGTGGCATCTTAACAGCCATGGAGGAAAAACAGACCACAGGACCGTTGGACTAAATTCTATGTATTTTAATCCTGCCTGCTCAGCTAATGGCATCACTTATCCATCCCAAGCAACCAATGCTGGACTTATTGTGTTCCAGCAATCATTAGGAATAGCTTTTGCAGGATGTGACCTCTTATGCCCCTTCAAGTTGATCCAGTATGCCAGAATATTTTGGTTTTTCTTCTCTTAAGGGCATTTCCGCCCGTTTCTGCTTGGATCGCTGATACTGGAGAAGTTTTAAATGCACAACATATCCTAAGAGCATATCGCGCTGTCCCTCGAGCTGCGCTGGGATTATCTGATCACGTGATGGTTCACCTCATTCCCACATACAGACAGAGATTGAAGCTCACTAAACCTGTTGTGAGCACTACGAAGATACGGACCAGTGATGCTGAGGAGAAGCTGGAAACGTGCATGGAAATATCTGACTGGGCATGCTTAAAGGAGCCACGCATGATCTGGATGAGTACACGGACACTGTGAACTCATATATCCACTTTTGTGAAGAGAACATTCTTCCATCACGCACCAGGGTGAGTTACTCTAATGACAAAACCTGGTTCACAGCTAAGCTCAGACAGATCAGGAAGGAGAAGGAAGCAGCGCTGAAAAGTGGAGACAGGGACTGCTACAGGGGAGGTTAAATACCGGTTTAACAGAGAGCTGAAGAGGGCTAAAAATCTGTGTACTCAGAGAGACTCCAGCAGCAGTTCACTTGCTAATGATTCGGCTTCCATGTGGAGAGGACTGAGGCAGATCACCACTATCGGCCTCAGGCTCCTAAAGGTCAGGATGACAAAGCCCTTTGTCAGAGACTGTCCCAACACTATGCCCGTTTTACACCTCGTCATCTGTGTCCAACTCCCCCCCTCCCTCCAGCTCCACAGCCTCCCATTCCCTACTTCATTTAAGGCACCCCCCCTCCTTCCCCCCCTCCCCTTATCATCAGTGAGCAGGATGTGCTCAAACAGTTCTCCAGACTGAAACCCGCGCAAGCCCCCGGCCCAGACGGCTTGTCTCCCTCCACCCTGAGACTCTGTGCGAAACAGCTGGCTCCTGTATTCACAGACTTTTTAACACATCCCTTAGTTATGC
This sequence comes from Pholidichthys leucotaenia, assembly GCA_020510985.1. Classification (NCBI taxonomy): domain Eukaryota; kingdom Metazoa; phylum Chordata; class Actinopteri; order Cichliformes; family Pholidichthyidae; genus Pholidichthys; species Pholidichthys leucotaenia. The sequence goes on along the minus strand of CM035847.1, from coordinate 288,215,698 downwards.
CACGTGCCATCCTGCCTCAAATCCTCCACCATCCTCCCTGTCCCCAAGAAGCCACGGATCACTGGACTTAATGACTACAGACCTGTAGCGCTCACCTCTGTAGTCATGAAGTCCTTTGAGCGCCTGGTCCTGTCCCACCTCAAGTCCATCACCCACCCCTCTCCTTGGACCCGCTGCAGTTTGCCTACCGAGCCAACAGGTCTGGTAGACGATGCAGTCAACCTGGCCCTCCACTCCATCCTGCAGCAAGGCCTGGACTCCCCCGGGAACCTACGCCAGATCCTGTTTGTGGACTTCAGCTCCGCATTCAACACCATCCGCCCCGCTCTGCTCCGGGACAAGCTGTCCCTGCTCAACGTGCCTGACTCCCTCTGCAGGTGGATCATCGACTTCCTGACGGACCGGAGGCAGCATGTGCGGCTGGGAAAGACTGTCTCAGACTATACTAGCATCAGCACCGGATCACCCCAGGGCTGTGTACTTTCCCCCCTACTCTTCTCCCTTTACACCAACTCCTGCACCTCCAGCCACCAGTCTGTCAAGTTGATCAAGTTTGCGGACGACACCACCCTCATCGGGCTCATCTCCAACGGCGACGAGTCCGCCTACAGGAGAGAGGTGGCCCAGCTGGCGTCCTGGTGCAGCAATAACAACCTGCAGCTGAACGCTCTGAAGACAGTGGAGATGATTGTAGACTTCAGGAAAGTCACTACTCCTCTGCCCCCCCTCACCCTCTCAGGCTCTCCCATCACCACTGCTGATTCCTTCCGCTTCCTAGGCACTACCATCACCAGGGACCTCAAATGGGAGCTGACCATCAGCTCACTCATCAAAAAAGCCCAGCAGAGGATGTTCTTCCTGCGGCAGCTGAGGAAGCTCAAGCTACCCACCAAGATGTTAGTGCAGTTCTACACAGCCATCATCGAGTCCATCCTCACCACCTCCATAACCGTGTGGTATGCAGGAGCCACTGCCAGGGACAGACTAAGGCTGCAGCGCGTCGTGCGCACTGCTGAGAAGGTGATCGGCTGCAAGCTCCCATCTCTCCAGGATCTGTACATCTCCAGGACCCGGAGGCGTGCTGGCCGGATCATAGCCGATCCCTCACACCCTGGTCACGTACTGTTTGCCCCCCTCCCCTCTGGTAGAAGACTTCGGTCCATCCAGACTAAAACCTCCCGTCACATGAACAGCTTCTTCCCCTCTGCCATTAGACTGCTGAACACTAAGTGACTCTCGTGCACCATGTACAGCAGCTCAACCAGACTCATGTCAATCATCACTGTTTTCTTCCTGCATTACCGACTGCACTATATAGTTCTCCACAGTATCTGCTGCTGGCTAATATATATTTTAACTGTTGACCAGTATCACTTAATCTTATCCTACACTTTATTACATGTATAGTTTATTTCTCTTATCTTATCATGTTTAATGTTGCAGCATTGTACCGAGACAAATTCCTAGTTTGTGTACTACATGAACAATGGCAATAAACCTGATTCTGATTCTGATTCTGATTCTGAAGAGCCTTTGTTTGCTCTATGTCCAGTTGGTTCAGGTGACAATCAGCAGCCGACATGAATGCAACACATCCAGAGGTCAGTGCAGCTCTCATTAGTCCCTCAATACACCCTCAACAGAGAAGCCCTAGAGGCCTCCCAGTCCCGTCCTGCCAGACATCTAAAAATATTATTTTCTTACATTTTCCTTTAGTTTTTTTCAATATGCTGCTTCCGAGTTAGTTGTTTCATCAAATAACACACCTATATACCAAACTACCTTTACTTGCTCTAACTTTTGGCCATAAGATTTAAAGAAATTTCTTTGTGACTTTCAGAGAAGCAATTATTTGTGTCTTTGAGACCGATAATTTAAAAGCCCACCGGTTTGCCCATTGTTAACCTGGCCTATTGCTGCCTGCATTTTCCTCTGAATGTACACAAGATTATGTCACCTTATCCATAAGGCCCCATCATCTGCATATAAGGCCTTCCCTATTCCACTATCAATTCTTCTTTTAGATTTGATTGGCGGTTGGCAACCAGCTTACAGGTGCATTACCACCACTCACTTGATTCTTCTTCTTTTAGATTTGCCAGGACTCTCGGCCGCACCTCAGACACAGTCCAAGGACGGATAATTTTTTCACGCATGGGGAGTTGTTCAGAACTCCTTATACAAAGATATAGAGTGATGATAATCTAGTCAGTGGCGGTAATGCACCTTTAAGCTGGTTGCCAACCACCAACCAAATCTAAAAGAAGAAGAAGAAGATTTTGATTGGTGGTTGGCAACCAGCTTACAAGTGCATTACAGCCACGTACTTCCTTCTATATCATCACTGTATCTGGTCAGGAGCTGTGAACTGTCTACATGATGTCCTATGATGTTCCTATGGTGTCTACATGACGTCTATATGATGTCATATAAACATCCAAAGTATAGAGTGATCAAAGGCTGACATAATGTCTGGCCCAGGAAACATGCACGCAGGCTCAGGATAGGCCGCCACCCGTGCACCGGCTGCACGGTGGCGCAGTGGTTAGCACTGCGGCAGCACAGTTTACCCTTGGCCGGGGGATAGTGGGGATCGTGGGATCGTGGGTTCGATCCCAGCCCCCGACCAACAGTGATTCTGTGTGGAGTTTGCATGTTCTCCCCGTGTTGCGTGGGTTTACTCCGGGATTTCTCCGGTTTCCTCCCACATGCCAAAAACAGCATGTTAGGTTAATTGGCTGTTCTAAATTGTCCCTAGATGTTTCCTATAGGCCCTTAGAATAGAGGGTTAGTATTAATGAAAGCGCTTTGAGTGGTCTTTGTGACTAGAAAAGCGCTATATAAGTGCAGGTTAGTTAGTTAGTTAGTAATTTAACAGCTTTATTCAACAAGCAGGTGTGTCTGAATGGATGTATGTGGTATGTGTATGTGTTGGGGGTGAACGCCGATGTGCAGGAAGCAGAGCAGCGCACCGTACAGCCGGACAACCCTATGGAGAGAGAGCAGAGGACAAGGGTAACGGGCACCACACCTGGACAGGGATAATGAGTCTGAATGTTGCTTACTTGTGGGTACAGGTGGCTGGCGTTGGCAAGGGGAGAGCCCGGGAGGACAGCGTACTGCAGAGCCTGCGTAGATGGTGAAGATGGGTCGGCGATGACGGGGGAAATCCGCCGCCGGGGAATCCACCTGTGCACAGGGGTGAAGAACTAGGAGAAAGGTAAGGGATGCTTACGCGTAGTTGAAGTCTTGCTGGTGATCAGAGGTTGATTCACGAGCTACGAAGTGCCGATGCGAACAGACGGCTCCAGACCACAGCACTGGCCGAGTGGGCTAAATAGCCCGCTGCTGACGAGGCGCAGGTGTGCGCGCAGCTGAAGCCGCTGATGTGCGGCGAGTTGTGACAAAGGCAGGCATTACTGAATGAGTGGTGATGTGCTTGCTTACACCTGCATTCTACGAGCATGCAGAAATACTTGCTTATACTTGGTTTCTACGGGTATGCACGGGCATGCACAGGTATGCACTAGTTTTATTATAACAGTTAAAACAGAGGAGAAGAGTGCACGGTGAGGTGATGACAGTGTGAGTCCTGGTCACTCCTGGTTGGTGTGAAACCTCCTGAACAGGATGACGTGAAGGACCAGGGATCTTCTCTGCTGTCCTCTGGAAACAGAAATGAGTTTAGGTCACAGCATGGACTCTTTCCTGTACTGTAACTTTAACATTTAAGACACTGAATTTCACCTGTGATGGTTGGGGTCATGAACTGGACAAAAGTGACTTCCACTTTACTGCCCTCCTATCGAGTATCCCAGTGTTCGACTAGTAGGCAGCTAGCTAACACGTGTGGTGTAGGCCTCAATGATGACAAGATGTTTCCTTTTATCTCGTTTATTGAAGCTGCCCCACAAGGAACTCAACGTGATGTACACTCGTCTTTAGGGTTTTACATCCGTTTACATTTGTTCCTACATCCGTGTAAAACTGCAACAAAGTAAACATATACACGCCGTCAATGATATGGTCACCGTATTTAGCTTAGCACATATTAGCGTTAGCTCTAGCTTAGCTTGGTAACAATGATGGCAACAGACTAGTCAGATCGCTTAAAATACACCAATGCAACCATGCAGTTTCGTCATTGTAGCTGTTAACACTGTCAAACCATGCACATACTCACAGACTAATGATGTCCAAGGCGCCGATAATTTAACATCAACAGCGCTCGTACAATGAGTGCCGTTCTGCTCCGTCCTGCGGTCATATCATTACTGCGCATGTGCAATACTTTGTGTCTCAGTTCAAAACGATGCTTTCCCTACACCACTAGAGGGAGCCAAACTCCCTTACATGAAATGCTGGTAATGGGAAACTCTTAACTTGATACGTGGGGGCAGCATATCCACTGAGGGTAATCCAATGCGCTCTTACAAACTTCTGAAAATGTCATGTCAGTTTGACTACTGGTCTTTGTGCGAAAGTTGATACAATTTTGTGCAGTACCTCATGTCAGCAGTAGGTGGTGCTGTGACAGTTTTGTGATATGGATATACAGACTTGTTCAGAGTGGTATCAGTATGATTTGTGCAAAGTTTGGTCCAAATCAGTCAAGGATTGTTTGAGCTGTAACTCTCATGTTTTGCATGGCGAGGAAGCCATTGAAGCATGCCGGTCGCCATGGAAACAGTTCAGTACTATGTTCATGTTCCTCTTTTTCTTTTTCTTCTTCTTTTAGATTTGATTGGCAGTTGGCAATCAGCTTACAGGTGCATTACTGCCACTGACTTGATTCTTCTTCTTCTAGACTTGATTGGCGGCTGGCAACAAGCCCACAGGTGCACCACTGCCACCAGCTTTATATATCACTCTATATATATCTTAACTTCTTCTTCTTCTTTAGATTTGATTGGCAGTTTGGCAACCAGCCCACAGGCGCATCACCACCATGCACCTCACTCCACATCATCACTCTATCTGGTCAGGAGCTGTAGTCCGTATCTGCGTCTCATCTCATTCTTCTTCTTCTTCTTTTAGATTTGATTGGTGGCTGATCCACCAGCTCATGATGTCTGTGAACTTAAAGAACCCCCACTTAACAAGTTGTCAACTGCTTCCCAATGTAGACCCTTATTATTTTCCTTCAAAACCAGAGTATCTTCCTTAATTCTGCTGCATGCACTGCAAGCCTGCACACTTTCCCTGTTTCCACTTTTTTAGCTGGCACCTTTATTGCAGTTTCTGCATATGATAATTCCTGGAAGACTTTTACCTGCTGAATTTCTGCTGCTCTTTTGCTGGCTTCACAACCTTGATATGCAGAGCTATATTTACCACCGCAGCTACAGCACTTTAATTTGGCTCATCTTTCACACTTGACATATCATGTTCACTCGAGCATCTGGCACAGGGGTGTCAAACTCATCCATGGAGGGCCAAGACCCTGCAGGTTTTACCTCCACCCAGTGTCTTCAACAATTGATTTCACTGAATTTCTTCCCACTGATTGCTGATCAATGAAAACACCTGCTAAAGACACTGGGTGGAGGTAAAACCTGCAGGGTCTTGGCCCTCCATGGAATGAGTTTGACACCCCTGATCTGGCACATCGTTGTCTACCTTTGCATGTCGCTGCTACATGACCAACTTTTGACATTTGAAACATCTGAGTGGAGCGGGAACGTAAAGTCTGACTTCATAGCTCATGTAGCCAATATACACCTTACTTGGCAGTCCAGTTAAATTTTTTCATTATTTCATCAGTTGAGACAGCTGTTGAAATGCCTGATATCACTCCTTTTCTTCTTCTTTTAGATTTGATTGGCGGTTGGGCAACCAGCTTACAGGTGCATTACCGCCATGTACTTTCACTCTATATCATCACTATCTGGTCAGGAGCTGTAGTCCTTCTATCATTGCTGTGTCCAATCGAACCTCAACTCTATCTTCAGACATCACTCTTCTTCGTCTCCTCGTACTTCTCTCATTGCCTTATTTCCTTCCAATACTGAACACTGCACCCCCCCCTCCATCTTAGACTCTAATTGCTTTTCCTTGTTGAACACTAGCTTTACATGTAAACTAGTAACAAACCACTATGAAGAATTCTTGCATTTAAAACTTCTCCAAGTAACCCATTAATTGCATTTGTGAGCTTAATTGGGTTCCACTCATGAAATGATGCTCATTCCTGAGTAAGTTTAATGATTACTTTACACTCCTGTTTATTCCGGGATTGTTAATCTTCTGATTCATCAGCACTTGATAACGCTCTTGATTGATTTTCTTTACATTTACGTTTGCTTCCCTTTAGACTCCACCGAACTCCAAACATCCTCTCTCCCGCTTCCCACCTCCATTCCTCCTAGATCACTCGAAAGTTTGTCTTGCAAGGAGTTCTGGACTCAGATCAGAGGGATAATTCATCTTCTTTTAGATTTGATTGGCATTTGGCAACCAGCTTACAGGCGCATTACTGCCACGTCTGTCAATAATCCTAGGCTACGGTCACACTGCAGGTCTTAATGCTCAATTCCGATTTTTTGCTGAGATCTGATTTTTTGTGTGGGCATTCACATTATAATTTAAATGCAACCCCCATCAGACTGTAGTATGAAAGGTCTCCAGCTATGAAGTGACCCGCTTGCGCAGAAGAAAACACGCTGTGTTTGAGGAAGTAAATATGACCACCGAACGATTGAGGGGACAGAACTTCTTCACCTTTGATGCAGCGCAACAAAATAAATGTTAAAAAACATTCAGAAATGTTTATGCATAAAATAAATGAGACCATCTTCATTCCTCTCCATGCCAGATGACCCCCCCCCCCTTTTTTTTTATAAATGTGCCATTACTGTGCACATGTAATGTCTATGGCTTCAGCCCCGACTCCCCCCACCCCCGCCCGCAATTGTGAAGTTACTGTGCAGTCTAGAGCCAACAAAAATTACAATCCAGTGATAAAGGACAGGAGATTGATTAAAAAGAGAGCACAAATCAGCTATGTCTCCCATGCCTGCGCCATCCACACTGCAGAATTGTAGCGTCTGTCTCACCTTCAATGAGGAAAAAGTCGGATGAAATGCAACCATGACCATTCGACGGCGGCGGCCTTTGGGAAAATATCAGATATGATTCAGAATTAGGACCCACATATGAAAGTGGCCTGAATCTGGGTGAGAAAAATCGCATCTGTGTTGTTTAGACAGTCATTAAAAAAAATCAGATATGGGTCACATTTGTGCAAAAAAAAAAAAAAAAAAAAATCTGAATTGGGCATTAAAACCTGCAGTGTGACCATAGCCATAGTCATTCCTTCATGTCATTTTTGTACCTGGTGAAGATTAAAAAAAAAAAAAAGAAAGTTTTCAGCAATTCTATTCCTTCATCACTAGGTGGTGCTATAACTTTTGTTAATTAATTTTTATATAGACAAGTTCAGGGTGGGACTAATATCAATCAGAAAAATTTGGTAAAAATCGTACGAAGTGTCCCTAGTTACAAGTGTCCGTTGTTCTAACCACAAGGTGGCGCTATAACGTTTGTAAATTATTTTACATAGGAGCGAGCAGGGTGGGACTAATATCTATCATAGAAAATTTGATGAAAATCGTACAAAGTTTGTCCGAGTTACAAGTGTCCTATTGGTCTGACCACTTCGTGGCGCTATAACTTTTGGTAAGTATTTTTATAGAGCAGTGTACAGGGTGGGGACTAATTCCATCGTAGAAAATTTGGTGAAACTCGGATAAAGTTTGACGAAGTCACAAGTGTCTGATGTTTCTTAACCACTAGGTGGTGCTCTAACATTTGTTAATTATTTTATATAGGGAATGTTCAGGGTGGGACTAATATCCATCGTAGAAAAATTTGGTGAACTTGGATAAAGTTTGACTAAGTCACAAGTGTCTGATGTTCTAACCACTAGGTGGTGCTCTAACATTTGTTAATTATTTTTATATAGGAATGTTTCAGGGTGGGACTAATATCCATCATAAAAAATTTGGTGAAAATGGGATAAAGTTTGACTAAGTCACAAGTGTCTGATGTTCTAACCACTAGGTGGTGCGCTAACATTTGTTAATTATTTTTATATAGGAATGTTCAGGGTGGGACTAAATATCCATCCATAAAAAATTTGGTGAAAATGGGATAAAGTTTGACTAAGTCACAAGTGTCTGATGTTCTAACCACTAGGTGGTGCTCTAACATTTAATTATTTTTATATAGGAATGTTCAGGGTGGGACTAATATCCATCGTAGAAAATTTGGTGAAACTCGGATAAAGTTTGACTAAGTCACAAGTGTCTGATGTTCTAACCACTAGGTGGTGCTCTAACATTTGCTAATTATTTTTTATATAGGAATGTTCAGGGTGGGACTAATATCTATCGTAGAAAATTTGGTGAAACTCGGATAAAGTTTGACTAAGTCACAAGTGTCTGATGTTCTAACCACTAGGTGGTGCTCAACATTTGTTAATTATTTTTATATAGGAATGTTCAGGGTGGGACTAATATCCATCATAAAAAAGTTGTGAAAATGGGATAAAGTTTGACTAAGTCACAAGTGTCTGATGTTCTAACCACTAGGTGGTGCTCTAACATTTGTTAATTATTTTATATAGGAATGTTCAGGGTGGGACTAATATCCATCGTAGAAAATTTGGTGAAACTCGGATAAAGTTTGACTAAGTCACAAGTGTCTGATGTTCTAACCACTAGGTGGCGCTCTAACATTTGCTAATTATTTTTATATAGGAATGTTCAGGGTGGGACTAATATCCATCGTAGAAAATTTGGTGAAACTCGGATAAAGTTTGACTAAGTCACAAGTGTCTGATGTTCTAACCACTAGGTGGTGCTCAACATTTGTTAATTATTTTTATATAGAATGTTCAGGGTGGGACTAATATCCATCATAAAAAATTTGTGAAAATGGGATAAAGTTTGACTAAGTTACAAGTGTCCGATGTTCTAACCACTAGGTGGCACTTTAACTTTTGTTAATTATTTTTATATAGGGCAGATGCAGGATGGAACTAATATCCATTGTAGAAAACTTGGTGAAAATCAGACAAAGTTTGTCAAAGTTATAACTGTCCGATGTTCCATGGCGAGGAGTCAACATTCGCCGTGTCACCATGGCAACACTTACCTATGAATTATGTGTTGCCTACCTAAATAGGACTACATACGACAGTCACCTTGACCTATGTTCCAGATTTCATGACTCCAGGTTGTTCCCAACCCTCCCAACAAGATCATGGATTGAATGACGAGGAGGACATGTCCATGGTAACAGCAGTAAACGCCATGAAGTTGATGTGCAGTTCTGATCATGTGGTCTGATAAACCTGAGTAAATAAAACAGTTTTCTGCAATTCTTCCTTTAACCACTAGGTGGCGCTACAACTTTTGTCAGGTATTTTTATATAGACGTGTTCGGAGTGGTACTATTGTCCATCATGGAAACTTTGGTGGACATTGAACAAGTTTTGCTTGAGTTACAGCTGTCTGATGTTGTAAGGGGTGGAGTCAAAATTCGCCATGGCTCCCTTGCCACACCTTTGAGCTTTTTACTGTGACTTATGCAACCTTTAATGGCCCGTGTCTATAGATGCCTCCAGGTGAAAATGAGCTCAATCCGAACAGGCCCCTAGGAGGAGTTTGGTCAAATGCGAAGGGTGGTTTTTGACAAAACTGGAGGTGGGGTGGCTTTGAGGGAAGATGGCAGACTTCCTGTTGGCCATGGGTAAGGATCACAATAGGCCTCTTTCACGCTTCTGGGTTCATGACACCGGAAGCAGTCATTGTTGTGTTTTGCAACTTCCGGCTAGCATACCCCAGAATACAATAATCTCTCAGGCCACATCTACACAGATGTCATTGCAGCGTTCCTCTTTGTAAAGCACAGAACGACGACCTTATTTAAGTTTTCACAATCCCAAGTATATATATCATCACTCTATGTATAATTCAAGAAATCTCTGTCTGTGTGTGTGTCTGTCAGGGTGTCTGTGTGTCACGATCATAGGACTCGCTGAAAGATCACAGGACCGCCTATGATGCTCCTATGTCTGCATGATGTCCTATGATGTTCCTATGTATAATGACTCCTTATGTGTGAAAAAATTATCTGTCCTTGGACTGCATCACTCACAATTATAGGACTCGCTATGATATCATCAAAGATCAAAGGCAGGCATCACTCACGATCATCGGACGTGCTATGACATCAAAGATCAAAGGCAGGCATCACTCATCACTCTATAATTCAAGAAATCTGTCACGATGTCACGATCATAGGACTCACTAAAAAATTATAGAACTCACTATGACATCAAAGATTCAATTCAATTTAATTCAGCTTTATTTACAGATATAGTGCGATATCACAACAGAAGTCATTTCATAGCACTATTAAAAGTAGGGAAAACCCCACAATTGCAGAAAGACCCAGCAATCAGATGATCCCTGTGAGCAAGCATTTAGCAACGGTGGTGAGGAAAAACTCCTATTTAACAGGAAGAAACCTCTAGCAGAACCAGGCTCAGGGAGGGGCAGTCATTTGCTGTGACTGGCTGGGGGTGAGGGGATAGAGAAGAAGAAAAGAACAGACATAAAGAGAGAGCAACATTGACGGTGAAGAAGCCAAGTACATTATTAGGAGGTCACACCGGCGAAATCTGAATCTATTAACAGGCAAAAACAAAGGGGGGTTAAGAGACCACAAGATCCCTTCCTAATCGTAGGCTATTGAAAAAGGAAGGTTTTTACCTCTATTCTTATAAAAACAGAGATCGAGTCTGACTCCCGGACCCAGGAGTGATAACTGGTCCACAGGAAAGAGACTTGGATAGCAGATGGCTTCTGTCCTCCCATTGGCACTTTGGAGATATCTGGGTATTACAAGTAATCCAGCATTTTGGGAGTGTAGTGCTCTGTTAGGATGATAGGGAAATATCAGATCTCTTTATACATAAGGGGGCTCTGATTATTAAGAGCTTTGTAAGTGAGAAGAAGGATTTTAAACTTAATTCTAAACTCTATTGGAAGCCAATGAAGGGAGGCCAGAAACCGGAGAAATATGATCTCTCTTTCTGGAACCCGGTTAAAACTCTGCTTGCAGCAGCATTTTGGGATTAACTGAAAGACTTTACAGACGTGGGACCTAAATGTGTTGGTAGCTCTCCTCTGTTAATGAAATGAAAAACCCACAATGGTCACAGAAATAACTTGAATCTGACAAAAAGTGGTAAAAATAAAAGATTCTATAGAAAATTAACCAATGAAAATCAGGACATAGCTTTTGAATTGTGGGTTCAACAGAATTATTTTAAAAAACAAACTCATGAAACAGGACTGGGACAAAAATGATGGTAACCCCTAGAAAGATTGAAAATAATGTTGACCTATAAGGACATGTTCAACCAAGATGTGTCCTCTAATTAACATCACAGGTGTCTACAAACTTGTAATCAGTCAGTCGGCCTATTTAAAGGGTGACAAGTAGTCACTGTGCTGTTTGTTGACATGGTGTTTACCACACTAAACATGGACCAGAGGAAGCAAAGGAGAGAGTTGTCTCAGGAGATTAGAAAGAAAATTATAGACAAGCATGTTAAAGGAAAAGGCTATAAGACCATCTCCAAGCAGCTTGATGTTCCTGTGACTACAGTTGCACATATTATTCAGAAATTTAAGATCCACGGGACTGTAGCCAACCTCCCTGAACGTGGCCGCAGGAGGAGACGGATAATACGAATGGTAACAAAAGAGCCCAGAACAACCTCTAAACACATTCAAGGTGAACTCCAGGGTCAAGGTACATCAGTGTCAGATTGCACCATCCGTCGTTGTTTGAGCCAAAGTGGACTTCATGGGAGACGACCAAGGACGACACCACTGTTGAAAACAAATCATAAAAAAGCCAGACTGGAATTTGCCAAACTGCATGTTGACAAGCCACAAAGCTTCTGGGAGAATGTCCTATGGACAGACGAGACAAAACTGGAACTTTTTGGCAAGGCACATCAGCTCTATGTTCACAGATGCAAAAATGAAGCATACCAAGAAAAAAACACTGTCCCTACTGTGAAACATGGAGGAGATTCTGATTGTTTCCTCTATGCCATGTGTCAACACAACGGAAACAAGCTATAGACAGCTTGCTCCTTCTGTAATTGATAACATGGTGGATAGTGTTCAGCTTCTCTGCATCAGACTCTAGACTTGGGTGGCCCCCTTAAAAAAGAAAAAGTCTAATCAGAGATTTAACTCCTTGGTTCAACCACAGAAACTCGTAGCTTAAAACAAGAAGACTCATCAATTAGAAAGAAAATGGCGCTCCACTAATTTAGATGAAATCTATTTAGCTTGGAGAAATCATCTTTTAATTTATAAAAAATTTCTTAGAAAAGCTAGAACGAGTTATTACTCTGCATTAATACAAGAGAACAAGAATAATCCCAGGTTTCTTCTCAGCACTGTAGCCAGGTTGACAAAGAGTCAGGACAAGAGCTTACTAGTCAGGACTTTATGAACTTATTTCAATAATAAAATTTCATCCATCAGAGATAAAATCAATCAGATTCGTCCCACAGTTAACATATATACTGTAACTACTACAACTCCTTCTATTGATGTCTGTCTTGATGAGTTTACTCCAATCGACCTTTGTGAGTTAGACAAAATAGTTTCCTCATCCAAACCTTCAACTTGTCTTTTAGACCCTATTCCTACCAGGTTATTTAAATAAGTCTTCCCACTTATTGGTAGCTTTATTCTTCATATAATCAATTCTTCATTAACTTTAGGCCATGTACCACAGGCTTTTAAAATGGCTGTAATTAAACCCTTACTCAAAAAGCCAACGCTAGATCCAGGAGCTTTAGCTAACTATAGACCAATCTCTAATCTCCTGTTCATTTCAAAAATCTTAGAAAGAGTTGTTGCTATGCAATTATTTGACCACCTGCAGGGAAATGGTTTACTTGAAGAGTTTCAGTCTGGGTTTCGAATCCATCATAGTACTGAAACAGCCTTAGTGAAGGTCACTAATGACCTCCTCATCGCATCTGATAATGGACTGGTTTCTGTACTTGTCCTTTTAGACCTTGGTGCAGCTTTTGATACTATCGATCATAATATTCTACTTGATAGATTAGAACACTATGTTGGACTTAATGGAACTTTGTTGCAGTGGTTTAGATCTTATTTATCGGATAGGTTCCAGTTTGTTCATGTAAATAATGAGTTTTCTTTCAACTCAAAGCTTAGTCATGGAGTTCCACAGGGATCTGTGCTAAGCCCTACTCTTTTAGTTTATATATGCTTCCGTTAGGCAACATTATTAGGAAAAGCACTGTATACATTTCATTGTTATGCAGATGACACACAATTATACCTGTCAATGAAGCCAGATGACAGTAATCAATTAGCCAAGTTAGAAGCCTGTCTTAAGGAAATCAAAGCTTGGATGACTTGTAATTTCCTGCTATTAAATTCAGATAAGACTGAAATCATTCTTGTTGGTCCAAAAAACCTTAGAAATTCCTTTCCAAAGCAAACTTTCAGTTTGGATGCGGTTACTCTCTTAATAGCTCTGTGAGGAACCTTGGAATTATTTTTGATCAAGATCTGTACTTCAATTCACATATTAAATTTGTTTCTAAGACTGTCTTCTGTCATTTGCGTAATATTGCCAAGATTAGGAGCATCTTGTCTCAGAGTGATGCTGAGAATCTGATCCACGCTTTTGTTAGCTCGAGATTAGATTATTGTAATTCTTTATTATCAGGCCTGTCCTAAAATCATCTTTAAAAACTCTTCCAGCTGATCCAAAATGCTGCAGCAAGAGTTTTTAACAGGTACTAGAAAGAGATATCATATCTCTCGGTTCTGGCCTCCCTTCATTGGCTTCCCATAGAGTTTAGAATTAAGTTAAAATCCTTCTTCTTACTTACAAAGCTCTAAACAATCAGGCTTCCTTTTTATTTAAAAGATCTGATACTACCGTATTACCCTAACAGAGCACTACAGCTCCCAAAATGCAGGATTTACTTGTAATACCTAGAATCTCCAAAAGTACAATGGGAGGCAGAGCCTTCAGTTATCAAGCTCCTCTCTCTTGGAACCAGCTGCCAATCTGGATTCGGGAGTCAGACCTCGATCTCTGTTTTTAAGAATAGGGCTAAAACCTACCTTTTTGATATAGCCTACAATTAGGGAGGGATCATGTGTTTCTGAACCCTCTCTTAGTTATGCTGCTAGTAGGTTTAGTCAGCCGGGGGACCTCCAGTAATGCACTGGGCCTCACTCCTTTCCTCACTCTCAATGAAATATTTTTTTTTGCTGGTCATTAACATCTGTTTGTTCTCTCCCATAGATTGAGTCCCCATCGTGCTGTTTGCTCTCTACATGTCTGTTCTTTTCATCTTCTCTATCCCCTCACCCCCCAGCCAGTCACAGCAGATGACTGCCCCTCCCTGAGCCTGGTTCTGCTGGAGGTTTCTTCCTGTTAAAAGGGAGTTTTTCCTTCTCACCGTCGCCAAGTGCTTGCTCACAGGGGATCGCCTGATTGCTGGGGTCTTTCTGCAACTGTAGGGGTTCCCCCTACAGTTGATAGTGCTATGAGATGACTGTTGTTGTGAAATGGCGCTATATAAATAAAGTTGAATTGAATTGAATGTTCTGGGGCTGCTTTGCTGCATCTGTCACAGGGTGTTTTGAATCTGTGCAGGGTACAATGAAATCTCAAGACTATCAAGGTATTCTAGAGAGAAATGTGCTGCCCAGTGTCAGACAGCTTGGTCTCAGTCACAGGTCATGGGTTTGCAACAGGATCATGACCCAAAACACACAGCTAAAAACACCCAAGAATGGCTAAGAGCGAAACACTGGACTATTCTAAAGTGGCCTTCTATGAGCCCTGGTCTAAATCCTATTGAACACCTTTTTTTTTTTCTTTTGTTACTTATTTGTACCCATAGGTAGATTTGGTTTGCAGTCTGGTGACAAGCCACCGGCTGCCGGTCGCTGCGTGCGCGAGCGCCCTAAACCTACATGTTTTTGGTATGCGGGAGGAAACCGGAGAAATCCTGGAGTAAACCCATGCAACACGGGGAGAACATGCAAACTCCACACAGCTCACTGTTGGTCGGGGGCTGGGATCGAACCCACGATCTCATGATCCCCGCGATCCCCCGGCCGAGGGTAAACTGTGCTGCCACAGTGCTAAACCACTGCGCCACCGTGCAGCCCATGAACTGAAACATGCCGTCTGGAGAAGGCACCCTTCAAACCTGAGACAACTGGAGCAGTTTGCTCATGAGGAGTGGGCCAAAATACCTGCTGAGTGGTGCAGAAGTCTCATTGACAGTTACAGAAATCGTTTGATTACAGTGATTGCCTCAAAAGGTTGTGCAACAAAACATTAAGTTAAGGGTACCATCATTTTTGTCCAGGCCTGTTTCATGAGTTTCTTTTTTAAAATAATTCTGTTGAACCACAATTCAAAAGCACTGGTCTGATTTTCATTGGTTAATTTTCATAGAATTTTTATTTATTACCACTTTTGTCAGATTCAAGTTATTTCTGTGACCATTGTGGGTGTTTCTTTCATTAACAGAGGGGTACCAACAATTTTGTCCACGTCTGTATAAAGATATTTTAAAGATCAAAGGCAGGCATCACTCACGATCATAGAACTCGCTATGACATCATCAAAGATCAAAGGTAGGCATCACTAACGATCATACAACTCGCTATGACATCAAAGATCATAGGACTTGCTATGACATCATCAAAAATCATAGGACTCACTATGACATCATCAAAAATCAAAAGCAGGCATGACTCACAATCATAGGACTCGATATGATGTCATCAAAGTTCATAGGACTCGCTATGACACCATCAAAGATCAAAGGCAGGCATCACTGAACGAGTGCTTACATGCTTGCTTACACCCTTGCTTACACCTGCTTTCTACGGGCATGCAGAAATACTTGCTTATACTTCGTTTCTACGGGTATGCACAGGTATACACTAGTCATCATAATTCAAGAAATCTGTGTGTGTGTGTGTGTCACGACCACAGGACTCACTAAAAGATCATAGGATAGCCTATGATGTTCCTATGATGTCATCATCATCATCATCATAGCAGTCTGTCATTGTAGGTGACAATGACTGTTTCATTTAGGTCTGATCAGATTCCTCCACACAGCTCTGTCCTTAGCCTTCCGCTGCCAGGAACTCCTGTCTATATCCAACTTCAGGTTTCTTTTTACAGTGTCTTTAAATCTGAGCCTTGGTCTACCCTGATTGCGTTTGCCCTCGCATAACTGTGAGTAGAGTAACGGTCCATCCTCTCAACATATCTCAACATACGATATCATATAGGCACATCATAGGATACATGATAGGATATCATAGGATATCATATCCACATAGGATATCGTATCCACATCATAGGATACATGATGTCCTATGATGTCTATATGACATCATATAGACCATAGGAGTTGCTACAAGATCATAGGTTCGCCTATGATGTTCTTATGATGTCTACATGATGTTTATATGGCGTCATATAGACCATAGAACTGATGTTCCTATGATCTCTATAGACACTGTCACGACCATAGGACTCGCTAAAAGATCATAGGATCACCTACGATGTTCTTATGATCTCTACATGATGTCTATATGACGCCATATAGACACCACAGTATAGAGTGATCAAAGGCAGGCATTACTGAACGAGGAGAGTGATCGACTAGAGCAAAGGATAGCGTGAAGTACGTGGCGGTAATGCACCTGTATGCTGGTTGCCAACCGCCAATCAAATCTAAAAGAAGAAGGACACTTTTAAGCAGGCTTGCTGAATACCACACCTCACCTTACAACCAGTTACAAGGTATATATATTTTTTCTCTTTTGTTGTATATGAAATTTACTTGAGAACTCAGTCCACACAGTACAAGTGAAGGTTCATTTTGAAGCGATAAATCTGGAAATCTCAGTAAGGCAGAAGGCAAATCATTAATTAAAAATCATGTAGTGGAAAAGTGGCAAGAATATTGGGACTCAATAGATACAGGAAGACATCTTTATGGCCCTCAAAAGCAGATAAACTCTGGAATGGGAGTTGGCAGAAACAGGAAATAAGAGATACTCATCACCCGATTAAGAATAGGACACACTACTTTAAACCAGACATGGCGTGTTGTGCGTGGCAGCGATGCACCTGTGCTGGTTGCCAGCCGCCAAGAAGAAGATTGTTCAGAACTCCTTATAAGAACTCCTTATACAAAGATAGAGTGAAGAAGACGAAGAAGCAGTTGTCAACTGAGAAGAATTCAGACCTGTAGGCTGGATGCCAACTGCTAATCAAATCTAAAAGAAGAAGACTTTCGATATATAGAGTGATGTTTACTGAGTGAAGTACGTGGCGGTAAGGACTACAGCTCCTGACCAGATAGAGTGATGATACAGAGTGAAGTATGTGGCGGTAATGCACCTGTAAGCTGGTTGCCAACCACCAATCAAATCTAAAAGAAGAAGAATAGGTGATAGTTAAGAGGACAAACGTTGTAGCTTTTATCACCGCTGAGCGCTAAAACGCTCTCGGCGGTGGCCATTTTTTGTCACGGCGCTCAGGGCACTCAGAGCTGAAAAAAGTTCTAACTTTTCAGAGACTGCAGCTGAGCTAGTCAATGTCAGACCTAAGCAGCTAATAAGAACTGCTGCGTGGGTGGGACATAGGATGCCGGTACTCGTCTGTACTCAGACTTCTGCTTTCTGTGTCATCATATTTCACATCCAGAGTTGCTAAAATACATATCCTGTCCATTGTTATTTAGAGACTGCTATTAAAAAAATCAGAAGAAAGTCTGGAGTGGAAAGTTTGACTGAGAGTGACAAGCTAGTTGCTGGGAATACAGGGCACAGGCTTTTCTCCCCCACAGCGTCATGCACAAACGCTGAAAAAAAAAAAAATGCTGTTTTGAGATGCATGTTTTATGTGGTTTTCCTCCTCCAGTCTGTCTTCTTGGTCTGTGATGAGTGTGGCCCGTTCACATAACATCCTGACAACTGATAGTTTGTGTGCTGTGGGGCTGTTCTGATGTCCATACAGTAGAGTAGGTACTGATCTGTGTGGGTTTGGTTTCCTGTAGACTGTAATTAGGGTTATACTGCCACTTCTGACGAAGGCTGCAGTGGAAGCAGTTTGAAACATGTAAAGAAGGTAAAAACATCTTTCTATTTTTGTCTTAATAAGAACAAAAGGTAAAGTAATTATAAGAAGGACAAAATGACCGACTTGAGGCTAAGAGTGGTGTTTTTAACAAGCAGATTTTGGGAAAATTTAGACAATACTGTGTACAGCATGTCATTTGGTAACATTAGAAGGTGGCATAGAAGAGTGTGTTCAAGTCAGGTTAACCAATCATATCTGAATGCTGCAATCTATCTTCTTTAGATTGATTAGGCGTTTGGCACCAGCTTACAGATGCATTACCGCCACGTACTTCACTCTACCTAGTCAGGGCTGTAGTCCTTCTATCATCATTTGGTGGTGTGCAATTGAACCTCAACTCCTGAGGGTGGTTGCCACGTCGCCAATCAAATCTAAAAGAAGGAAGAAGAACTCTTATCTTCAGACATCACTCTCTCGTCTCCATCGTACTTCACTCAATATCAGCAATCTCTCTGGTCATGAGCTGTAGTCCTTCTATCATCATTTGCTGTGTCCAAGTCGAACCTCAGCTCTTATTATCTTCAAACATCACTCTTCTTCATCCCCCTCGTACTTTATATCATCTTGCCACGGCCACCCAGGCCGGTCTTGCTGCAATAGCAAGTATCATCACTCTATAGAAATTCAAGAAATCTCTATCAGTGTGTCATGGCCAAAGATCATAGGACGGCCTATGATGTTCCTATGATGTCTGCATGATGTCCTATGATGCTCCTATGTATAAACGACTCCTTGTGTGCGAAATGTCCTATGATGTTCTATGTAACAAACCAGGCATCACTCATGATCATAGGACTCACTATGACATCAGCAAAGATCATAGGACTTGCTATGACATCAAAGATCAACGCAGGCATCATAGAGTCGCGCTATGACATCATCAAAGATCATAGGGACTCACTATGACATCAAAGATCAAAGGCAGTCATCACTCACGTCATCAGGACTCGCTATGACATCAGCAAAGATCATAGGAGTTTGCTATGACACAATCAGAGATCAAAGGCAGGCCATCACTAAATGAGTCGCTGAGCTGATGTGCTTGCTTACACCCCTTGCTTACACCTGCTTTCTACGGGCATGTGGAAATACTTGCTTATAAAAGAACCCCAGAACCATTTTTTCCTTAAAGGAAAATTATGTGGGATATACCACAGAGCTTTTATTAAGGAAGAGACTGGGGGCATTCAAAGTGCTTGTTACAGCTGGGTGTCACCGTGGGTTCTTATGTAGATTATACTGGTTTCTATGGGCATGCACGGGTATGCACTAGTACCTAAGAAAACAACACAGGGTAGGATGAAGGTTGTATCCTGGTGGAATGAGGAATGTAGTATTGCAGTAAAGGAGCAAAAACAAGGCAGAGAGCTGAGGAAGAATATGAATACTGAAAATTTAATAGATTATACAAAGAAAAGGGCAGTAGCTCGAAGTATTAAAAACAGAAAAAGGTCAACATGGAGAGAATTTTGTTCCACCTTTGGTAGGAAAGCGGAACTAAGTGATGTCTGGGGTATGTTTAAAAAATGAGTGGGAAATGGGTATCAGTTACAGTCCCAGCTCTAGTGGACGGGGACAACATGGCTGTATCAGACAAAGAAAAGGCAGAAGTCCTAGGTAGAGCATTTGCAGCAGTGCATAGAGGAGAACATCTTGGTGAGAGTCATAGACAGCAAAGGGAGCATAAACTCA
Organism: Pholidichthys leucotaenia; assembly: GCA_020510985.1. NCBI lineage: Eukaryota > Metazoa > Chordata > Actinopteri > Cichliformes > Pholidichthyidae > Pholidichthys > Pholidichthys leucotaenia. Next base: position 288,195,739 of record CM035847.1, on the reverse strand, counting down.
GAGAAAATGCAACATTAAAAAAGGAAGTGAAAGAAGATATGACTGCGTTAGACCTCAAGCTCACAATGCCAGAGCTTAAGAGAGCTTTGTAAGATAGTGGATATACAGCTCCAGGATATGATCAGTTAAGCTATGCTATGTTCCTCCAGTTGCCTAGGCAATCAATAGAACTGATGCTGAAATTGTTTAACAGGATATGGAAGGAGGGCGTTATCCCAAGTGGGTGGAAAAAGGCTGTAATTTTACCATTTAATAAGCCAGGGAAAGATCCAGCTCATCCAGGCAACTACAGACCAAGAGCATTAATGTCACACTTAGGGAAATGGATGGAGAAGGTGTTAGTTTACAGACTCATACGTACTAGAGCAAAGACGATTAATAAACAACTATCAGAATGGTTTTAGAAGAGGAAGATCCACAGTGGATGCTCTAGTTAGTGTAAGTAATGATATTAAAAAGACTCTCAAAATGAAAGAAGTAATGGTTATAGTTTATCTGGACATTGAAAAGGCTTATGACTCACTATGGAGGGATGGACTTCTTATCAAATTGAATAAAATGGGCATTGGTGGTAGGATGTATAATTGGATAATGGATTTTTAACACACAGTACAATTAGGGTTAAAGTAGAATCAGAAGTTTCTAATGACTTTGAAATAGAAAATGGTGTTAATCAGGGGAGTGTGATAAGCCCAGTTTTATTCAACATAATGATTAATGACATGTTTGAGGATCAAGAGGGATCCATCAAAACAGCACTATATGCAGATGATGGAGCCATATGGACGAGGGGAAGAAATGAGAAATTTGTGTTCAAAAAAAAAAAAAAAATCAGGAAAGCAATGGAGAAAGTGGAAAAGTGGTCATATGAGTGGGGATTTAAATTTTCAAATGGTAAAACCTGCTATATGATTTTCACAAAAAAAACCCAAAAAACCCAACAACGCAGAACTGGTACAGAACCATTAACATTGTATAATCAACCATTAGAGAAAGTGAGTTCAAATATCTAGGATTGTGGTTTAATAGTGCATACACATGGAGAGTTCATGTTGAAAATCTGGAGACAAAGTGCAAAAAAATCATTAATCTCATAAAAGCTGTAGCTGGACACGAATGGGGTGCAGATAAACAGGCATTAATTGACATTTACAGAGCACTAATGAGATCGACAATAGACTAAATGCATGATTTATGGAGCAGCAGCAAAGACGACTCTGGAAAAAATAAGACAGAATGCAGCATAGAGCGCTTCGCCTGTGCATTGGAGCCGTCAAAACAACACCAAACAATGCAGTTTTAACAGAAGCAGGAGAAATGCCAATGGATTTGAGAAGAGATAAACTCACATTATCATACTGGGTCAAGCTGAAAGGAAGTGAGGAAGTGAATATTTCAAAAACAACACTACAAGACTGCTGGGAATATTACAACTTCCAGGGACACGGGTTTAGGTGGACAATTGAAAGAAAAGCTAGAATGTATGGACTAGACACTATTGATATAGCTAACACCAGTCCAGTGAGTAATGTTCCCCCTTGGCTGTTTCCAGGAAAAGAGGTAGACATTAGTCTGCTAATGAGGAAAAAGGATTGGCATATGAGTGAAGTTGGTGTTAAAACAAGCATTTACCTCAAGAACAATTACTATAACTACTTACAGCTCTACACTGACGATTCAAAGAACAAAGTGGGTTCTGTTGGGGTTGGAGTGTACATTCCAGAGTTCAAAGTGACCATCTCAAAAAGACTCTCCAAACAATACATCCATGTTTACAGCAAGATGGTGGCAATAATTATTGGCTTGCAGTGGTGGAGGAGGTCAGAGCGTACCGGGTGGTGGTGTGCACAGATTCACTTGCAGCTTTAAAAACCATACAGACACTAAAATCTACAAGGGAAGACTTGGTGATTTAGCTATAGCTGTCATAAGCTCCCCGTGCGCTATGGAAAAGCGCACGGAGGAGGAGGAAAAGGACGAATGGATTTAAATGCTGGGTTACACCAAACACACATTTATTAACACAAAAAAAATGAACATACAGGAAACACGACAGCTCGGATACACTTAAAAGAGTCCTCCAGGACACCCAACACACACACCAGAGGATTACACTGGGCAATGGCCAAGAGTGTTGCAGCACAGCGGTGAACAGAAACACAAGAGCAGTTCTCACAGTGAGGGGGGCAGTCCGAGTAGTCACAGCGTTACCCACGAGCACACACAAAAATAGTCCTTAAGGTGACGTGACAGTTAGATAGCAGAGAAAAACCATCTTAACACGTATAATGGTCCAGTGGCGGTTTGTCTAGCAAAGAGCTGCTTTTGTACAAATGCCGCTGGCGTGGCAAATTCGGAACACCTGGGTGAGGCGTGGGGAAAGATAATTACCGGGACAAACAGCTGACTGTCAGAGAAAGAGGGGGTGTGGCCAGATAGGCCAGAGCGCAGCTACAGGCAGAACAGAAACGGTGCACAAACATGAAAACGACGAGAAATCAAAACACAACACCCCATAATAAACCCACTACCTGAGCCACCAGGAACGATCAGAACCGAGCCCACAGGAAACACGGGCTAGGTTCATGACAGTATCAGTTTATTTAGGGTACACAGGTAGTAGTTGGGTTCCTTCACATGAAGGGTTGAAAAAGGGTTGACAAATTAGCAACAAAAGTGCAGTTGGGAAAGAATAACTATACCATTTGTGTCCTTGGAAAAGGTGAAAGGAAAGCAGTAATCAAGAAAAAAATGAATGAGCTATGGCAAAAAAAAGATGGGATGAAGATCATAAGGGGTAGATCGTAATTCAAAATACAAAAATCTATTGCAATAAAGAATGTATAAAACAACAAACAGGAGGGAAGACATCATATTGCAAGACTCTGACTGGATCATACAGGTTTAAACGGCACTTTATTCACCATGGGGAAAAGTGAAAGTGACAAATGTAGAGAATGTGAGTAAGAAGAAAATGTCGAGCACATCTTATTACACTGTCACATGTAATGGAAATGAAAGAGAGAGAATGAAAAATGAAGTATCGAGAGGCCGATAAGGAATGTGATTTAACTGGGATTCTGGGAGCAGATGGAGATGGATAGGCACTAAGAATCACGAGAAGGGCTCTTTCCTCTTTTTTTAATAACACAGGATTAAGTCATAGAATTTAAAAGGGGTTGGGGCTCAAAGTGACATATGTAGTTACACACTCTTGTAGCAGTAGTGGTGCAGTAAGCCCCTTTCAGTTGTTTTGCTATCACGCCAGTAACCGAGAGAAGAAGAAGAGATGAAGCCGAGTGATGTCTGAAGATAGAGTTGAGGTTCGATGGACACGAGCAATGATGATAGAAGGACTGCACTCCTGACCAATAGAGTGATGATGTAGAGTGAAGTTATGAGGAGACATAGAAGAATGATGTCTGAAGATAGAGATGAGGTTGATTGGACAGCAGCAATAATGATAGAAGGACTACAGCTCCTGACCAGATGGGAGTGACGATATAGAGTGAAGTACGTGGCAGTGATGGACCTGTAAGCTGGTTGCCAACCGCCAATCAAATCTAGAAGAAGAAGAAGAAAAAGAAGAAGAAGAAGAAGCAAACACGATTAATCGATACAATGTTGGCCGTGGGGCCAAGATTTGTAGAGTGATAATTTAGAGTGAAGTGATGATATAGAGTGAAGTACGAGGAGACGAAGAAGAGTGATGTCTGAAGATAGAGTTGAAGTTTGACTGGACACAGCAATAAGAAGGACTGCAGCTCCTGACCAGATGGAGAGATGACGTGAGGTATGTGGTGGTAATGCACCTGTAAGCTGGTTGCCAACCGCCAATCAAATCTAAAAGAAGAAGATTACTGAATGAGTGGTGATGTGCTTGCTTACACCTGCTTATACTTGGTTTCTACGGGCATGCACAGGAGTGCAGAAGTCCTATTATAATTCAGAAATCTCTGTGTCATGACCATAGGACTCGCTAAAACGATCATAGGACTGCCTATGATGTTCCTATGATGTCTACATGATGTCCTATGATGTTTCCTAGGATTTTCCTTCTTTTATGATTTGATTGGCGTTGGCAACCTGACTCCATGAGTGAAGTGTGTCAGGGTGTCAGACTCATTCCATGGAGGGCCAAGACCCTGCATGTTTTACTTCCACCCAGTGTCTTCAGCAGGTGTTTTCACTGATCAGCAATCAGTTGGAAGAAATTTGGTGAATCACCTGTTGAAGACACTGGGTGGAGGTAAAACCTGCAGGGTCTTGGCTCTCCATGGAATGAGTTTGACACCCCTGCTCTACATCATCACTCTATATATCTTTGTCTACAAGATGTCTATTAGAAATCTGTGTGTGTGTAGTCGGTAGATCATAGGACCGCCTAGTGATGTCTACAGGATGTCCTATGATGGTTCCTATGATGTCTACATGATGTCTATTAGACCCTAGGACTTGCTAAAAGATCATAGGATCGCTTATGATGTTTACAAGTCTATGACGTCATATAGACCATAGGACTGATGTTCCTATGATCTCTACATGATGTCTATATGACATCATATAGACACTGTCACGACCATATGACTTGCTAAAAGATCATAGGATTGCCTATGATGTTCCTATGATCTCTACATGATGTCTATATGACATCATATAGACATCATAGTATAGAGTGATCAAAGGCAGGCATTACTGAATGAATGGTGACGTGCTTGCTTACACCTGCATTATACGGGCATGCAGAAATACTTGCTTATACTTGGTTTCTACGTGCATGCACAGGTATGCACTAGTCATATTATCAAGAAATCTTTGTGTGGCACGACCATAGGACTCACTAAAAGATCATAGGACCGCCTATGATGTTCCCATGATGTCTACATGATGCCTATATGACGTCATATAGACACCATAGTAGAGTGATTCATGAAAATCTGTGTGTGCCTATGGTGTCTATATGAAAGATCATAAGATTGCCAGGCATCACTCACGCTCACTCACGATCATAGGACATCAAAGATCAAACGCAGACATCACTCAGGATCATAGTACTCACTATGACATCATCAAATATCATAGGGACTACCCTATGACATCATCAAAGATCAAATGCAGGCATCATAGGACGACTCTTTCTTCTTTTAGATTTGATTGGCAGTTGGCAACCAGCGTACAGGTGCTTTCTGCAACATACTTCACTCTGTATCATCATTGCTAAGTGGTCCAATCCACCGCACAGGACGCTGTCTCTGGATTCTGTCACTCTATATATCCACTCTATAATTCAACAGCCAAACTATCGCTCTCGAAATGTAATTCCAAGAAATCTCTGTGTCTGTCTTCTTCTTTTAGAGTTTGATTGGGCGGTTGGCAACCAGCTTTACAGGTGCTTTACCACCAGTGCACGTCATGCTATGCCATCAAGCCTATGGTGTCTATATGATGACATCATCAGAGATCATATGACTCGCTATGGCATCAAAGATCAAAGGCAAGATGACGTCGAGAGGGCAAGGAACTCTGTGATCGGAGTGGCACAGCCGGATTGTGAATGGACAGGAGATGGCAGCGCAGGTAGCGGAAGGTGATAAAGCAGGGAGTGATCTAGGAGGAATGGAGATAGGAAGCGGGAAAGAGGAAGTTTGGAATTCAGTGGAGTCTAAAAGAGGCAAATGTAAACGTAAGGAAATTCAATCAAGAGCGTTATCAAGTGCTGATGAATCAGATGATTAATCCCGGAATAAACAGGAGTGTAAAGTAATCATTAAACTTACTCAGGACGGGGCATCAGTTCGTGAGTGGAACCCAATTAAGCTCACAAATGCAATTAATAAGTTAGTTGGAGAAGTTTTAAATGCAAGAGTTCTTTGTAGTGGTGCGTTACTAGTTACATGTAAAGATAGTGTTCAACAAGGAAAAGTAATCAGAGTCAATAAGATGGAGGGGAAAAATGTGCAGTGTTCAGTATTGGAAAGAAATAAGGCAATGAAAGGAGTGATATTGGGCATTTCGACGGCTGTCTCAACTGATGAAATAATGACAAACTTAACTGGAGCAAAAGTGACAGCAGTACAAAGATTGAAAACGAATAGAAATGGTGATAGTCTGTCGGTGATGTTAAAATTTGATGAAACAAGACTGCCAAGTAAGGTGTATATTGGTTACATGAGCTATGAAGTCAGACTTTACATTCCTCCTCCACTCAGATGTTTCAATGTCAAAAGTTTGGTCATGTAGCAGCGATATGCAAAGGTAGACAATGATGTGCCAGATGCTCCAGTGAACATGAATATGTCAGGTGTGAAAGAGGAGCCAAATTAAAGTGCTGTAACTGCGGTGGTGAACATAGCTCTGCATATCGAGGTTGTGAAGTGATGATGTAGAGGGAAGTACGAGGAGACGAAGAAGAGTGATGTATGAAGATAAGAGTTGAGGTTCGATTGGACACAGCAATGACGATAGAAGGACTACAGCTCCTGACCAGATAGTGATGATATAGAGTGAAGTATGTGGTGGTAATGCACCTGTAAGCTGGTTGCTAACTGCCAATCAAATCTAAAAGAAGAAGAAGAAGCCAGCAAAAGAGCAGCACAAATTCAGCAGGTAAAAGTCTTCCAGGGATAACATGTGCAGAAGCTACGATAAAGGTGCCAGCTAAAAAAGTGGGAGTGGACTCTAACAGGAAAAATGTGCAAGCTTGCAGTGCATGCAGTAGAATTAAGGAAGATACTCTGGTTTTGAAGGAAAATAATTTTGTCTTATTTGTGATAGATGTGATAAACTGCACTGCGCAGACTTCCAAGAAAACAGAAAAATCAAAATCATTGTTAAAGCAGCAGAAAAATATCTTGGCATTAAGGGGCTACATTGGGAAGCAGTTGAGGACTTAAGTGGGGGATCTTTAAGTTCACAGACATCATGGGCTAGTGGGTCATAATGGTAATCACGATTATGCAGTGGAATACCAGGAGTTTAATATCAAATGGGCAAGAATTCAAAAAGTTTATATCTGATATGCAAGGCAAACCCCAGGTAATCTGTATACAGGAAATATGGCTACTAAACCTTAGTTGGGATATTGTCATTCAAGGATACACATCTATAAAGGAACGACAGGGGAAAGTGGTTGAGGAGGGGTGTAGTATCTGTTTGTGCATAACCAGCTCCCCCCGCAACCCGAAAAGGATTAAGCGAAGAAGATGGATGGATGGAACAAATTACAAAATAATGGACATAGGGGAAAGAACAGTGAATCAATAATGGTAAAAATATGGGCAGTAAAAGACTGAAATTGTGGAGAGCGGGAAAAAGATGAGGCGAATTTAGATTCTCATTTCAGGTTTATTAACATTCACGTGTCTCCAACATCCTCTCAAACAGAAAAGAGTGCCATCCTCCCACATCTCCCCTTTTTATACCTGGGACCTCAAAGGTACACAGTCACATTGATCATTTAATCCCCAGACCCAATACATCAACCCCCCAGGTCTTCTCTTCTCCAGCCTACAACCCTGGTGGTCAGGAAGTCCTTTTCAAGGCCATTTCTAAAGACACATTTCACCCCCTCCTGTTATCCTCAGGAGGCCCAGACTTATTGTTCCTTCTAAGACGTGAGGTAACAGTAATATACATATGCAGCCTAAGCATCTCAAATATGTGTGCCACATGACCCCCCCCCCCCCAAAACGTCGAAGATGAAACAATACAACATAGTCTGCACATCATGATAAAATCACAAACATCAGTCCATATACTGTTTGGGCTTCAACCGTCTTCCGAACTTCTGTAAGCGGGCTTTGCCGCTCACGCGGCGCCATCCTGCTGTGAATCTGCTATCTGAGGATGAGAACTGTTAGTCAATCCCTGTGGGGGCTCTGGGGCATGCTCCCTGGGAGGTCTGCCGCGTCGAGGAGCCCTCGCCACTTGCACAGCTTCGTCAGCCATCACAAAAGCAGGTTTGAGTCTGTCTATGGTAATTGTTTCCCTCCTGCCCCCTAAATCTAGCAGAAAATGCTTATCACCTGTTTCCAGCACTCTATATGGGCCATCATAAGGTGGTCGCAGGGTTGGGCGCTGAGCCTCGTGCCTGACAAAAACAAACGCGGCGTTTTTTAAAGACTTAGGTACAAAAACGCGCGGAAAAGTGTGATGAACGGGGCCAGGAAGCGTGCTCGCTCCCGTGTCGCTCAGTGACCGCTGAGCAGGGGGGCACTCTGGAGCAGGATTATCCGGAAGAAACTCCCCTGGCAGCCGGAGCGGCTGCGCAAACACCAACTCAGCTGGGGAGGCTTTTAAGTCCTCTTTAGGTGCAGAACGCAACCCCAATAAAACCCATGGTAGTCTGTTTACCCAATTTGCATCTGTAAGCGACGCTCTGAGGGCTGCTTTCAATGACCTATGGAAACGTTCGCATAAACCATTAGCCTGGGGGTGGTACGCGGAAGTGCGGTGGATTGTTACCCCCAGGCTGCGGGCCATCGCTGACCAAAGCTCAGAAACAAATTGAGGCCCCCTGTCGGACGTAATATCCGACGGGACCCCAAAAACGCGCTACCCAAGCCGTTAAAAACGCGCGCGCCACCTCCTCGGCTGTGGTTGATGCCAGTGGGACCACTTCGGGCCAACGTGTGGTGCGGTCCACCATTGTCAAAAGATGCGTGCACCCCTGTGACGGCGGTAGGGAGCCTACGAGGTCGACATGCACATGATCGTACCTCTTGGCCGGGATGTGAAATGGCTCTAAGGGGGCTTTAGTGTGTTTGTGTATTTTGGCTCGCTGGCAAGCCATGCAGATCCTTGCCCATTCTTTAACGTGCTTGCGCAGGCTCGGCCATACAAACTTCTCTCCTACCATTTTGACCGACGCGCGCACCCCCGGGTGCGCCAAAGAGTGAATCGAGTCAAAAACACGGCGGCGCCACGCGGTCGGCACCACTGGACGCGGTCGTCTGGTAGAGACGTCGCAGATTAGGGGGGGCATACCATCTTGCAGCCTCCTGCTCTCCAGCCTTAACCCTGTTGGTCCAGACTGGAGCGCGCACACGTCCGCATCGCTACCCTGATCCGCGGCCACGGCTGCGTAATCTATCCCCACATGGACTGGGGCCGCGTATGCTTCCGCGCCGCTATTTTGCTTCGCGGCCATGGCAGTATAATCTACCCCTGCGCGGACTGGAGCGGTTATGGTGCGCGAAAGGCAGTCTGCCACTACATTAAGTTTACCTGCTACGTGTTGAAAATCAGTAGTAAACTCTGAAATTGCAGCCAGCTGCCTCTGCTGCCGGCCCGACCACGGCTCCGAAACCTTGGCCATCGCGAAAGTGAGCGGCTTGTGGTCGACGAACGCAGTGAAACGACGACCTTCTAGCCAGAACTGGAAGTGGCGAATGGCTAAGTGGAGCGCTAACAACTCCCTGTCGAACGCGCTGTATTTTCGCTCGGCGTTGCGCAAGGTCCTGCTGAAAAAGGCAAGCGGCTGCCAAGCCCCGGCAACATGTTGCTCTACTACCGCCCCTATGGCCACGTCTGACGCATCAGTAGTGAGCGCTATGCGGGCCGTTGGGTCTGGATGAGCCAACAACGCAGCGTCTGCCAGGGCTTTTTTGACCTCCGAGAATGCGCGCTCCCGCTCCGGGGACCATTCGATTGCATTTGAGGGTTTTTGTTTTTTAAGCGCGGCATACAATGGTTGCATGAGCTGCGCTGCGTGGGGGAGGAAACGGTTATAAAAATTCACCATTCCCAAAAACTCCTGTAATGCTTTGACTGTTTGTGGCTGGGGAAAATTTGTTACTGCGCGCACTTTGTCCGGCAGCGGAACTGCTCCATCTGGGGAGACGCGGTGCCCCAAAAAATCAATCTGCGTCACCCCGAACTGACACTTCGCTGGGTTGATTATTAATCTGTGCTCTCCCAACCTCCGGAAAACTGTCGTGAGGTGCTTTTCGTGTTCCTCTTCGGACGCACTGGCTACCAGAATGTCGTCCAGGTAGACGAACACAAAAGGGAGATCGCGTAACACCGCGTCCATCATGCGCTGGAATGTCTGCGCGGCGCCTTTAAGCCCAAACGGCATGCGCAAAAACTCAAAAAGGCCAAACGAAGTTATTACCGCTGTTTTGGGAATGTCCTCAGCGCGTACTGGGACTTGATGGTACCCATGGACCAAGTCTATTTTAGAAAAAATGCGCGCCCCCCGCCAGATGAACGGAAAAATCCTGAATATGGGGGATTGGGTAGCGGTCGTGCGCTGTAGCGTTGTTCAACCTGCGGAAATCACCGCAAGGTCGCCACGAGCCGTCAGCTTTAGGGACCATGTGGAGCGGGGAAGCCCATGGGCTCTTCGAACGCCGGATGATGCCCAACCTTTCAAGGTTGGCGAACTCCTCGCGCGCTGTGGTCAGTTTAGCTGCATCCAAGCGCCGAGCTTTTGCAAAAACTGGGGGACCGGCGGTCGTAATAAAATGCTCCACTCCGTGTTTAGCGACGGCTGCTGAAAATGTGGGAACCGTGAGTGCTGGAAACTGAGTGAGGAGAGTTTGGAACTTACCGTCTGCTGTAGCGACGTTGGCTTGTGCTGTGGGTGGGGTCACTCGAGCTGCACAGGGGATAGAGTAAAACGAGAGTGCATTAACCAAGCGTCTATTAGGAAGATCAACCAACAGCCCATGTGAGCACAGAAAATCAGCACCTAACATGTTGAAACTCACTGCAGCTATAATAAAAGTCCATTCATATGTACGGCCGTGCAGGGACAGAAGCAGAGTCCTTTCACCGAAGGTCTTAATGCTCGAACCGTTCGCCGCTGATGCTCCGTGACTCCCGGGGCCTGCCAGCCGGTCAGCATAGGTTGGCATGATGAAACTCACTTGGGAGCCTGTGTCCACGAGGAATTGCCTCCCAGAACGCGCATCCGTCAGGTAGAGCAGCTTGTTCTGTTCACCGAGGGCCGCGGCTGCTACCGACTCCCGACTCAGGCGTTTTCCTGAGCTCTTGAACTAACACGGTGGTATACACTTGCGTGCCCCCTCTGCGAAACGACGATGATAAAAACAGAGGTCGTCTCCTCCGCGATGTTTGGTCTTCACCGCCGCCGTTGTCGGTGGGTCTGCCTCCGCCGCCTCTGGCCCCCTGCCATTCCCGGCCGTCGCGCCGAGGTCTGTCACTGCTGCGGTGGCCGTGTGCCGTCTGCTGGCGTTGAGAATCCGCTGTGCCTCCTGGGCCAGCGCGCGGAAGTCCTGCTGGGTCACAAACTGGGTGCCCGCCAGGGTCGCCCTCGTCCCCGACGGTAGAGTTCTCAGGAAGATGTGAGTGAATAGGAAATCGTCGTCGTCTGAGCCTCTCAGCCTCAGCATGTCTTCCATCAGGTCGACAGGCGTGCTTTCTCCCAAGTCGTGCAGGGCCAGGAGTCTCTCTGCTCTCTCCTGGGCTGAGGGAGTGAAACGCTGAATGAGCGCAGCCTTCAACCCGCCGTATTTGTCGCCAGCAGGTGGGCGCTGCACCAGGCTCTGCACATGTCGAGCTGTGCGGCTGTCGAGTTTGGCGATGATGTGGTAGAACTTTGTGTCATCTGCTGTTATTCCCCCGAGAGCGAACTGGGCTTCGGCCAAAAGGAACCATGAGTCTAAGTTGTCCTGCCAGAATTCTGGTAGTTTGACTGAGACTGCGTTTGCTCGGCTGGTCCCTGGCGAGTCTGGTTCGGGGGAATTGCTTCTGCTCATTGTACGTCTTAAGGTCACCAGTGTGGAGAGTGTGAAAAGATGAGGCTGAATTTACTTCTCATCTCAGGTTTATTAACATTCACGTGTCTCCAACATCCTCTCAAACAGAAAAGAGTGCCATCCTCCCACATCTCCCCTTTTTATACCTGGGACATCAAAGTACAGAGTCACATTGTCATTTAATCCCCAGACCCAATACATCACCCCCCAGGTCTTCTCTTCTCCACCTAAAACCCTGGTGGTCAGGAAGTCTTTTCAAGGCCATTTCTAAAGACACATTTCACCCCCTCCTGTTATCCTCAGGAGGCCCAGACTTATTGTTCCTTCTAAGACGTGAGGTAACAGTAATATACATATGCAGCCTAAGCATCTCAAATATGTGTGCCACAAAATAACAATTATTAATTACTATAATCCATGTAACAGATTGACAATTGACACTTTGAACACTGTTAATAGACAAGCACAGGGTAAGGTGGTTTGGTGTGGGGATTCTAATGCACATAACATGCTGTGGGGTAGCAGGAATATAGATATACAGACGGGGACAAAATTGTTGGTACCCCTCTGTTAATGAAAGAAAAACCCGCAATGGTCACAGAAATAACTTGAATCTGACAAAAGTGGTAATAAATAAAAATTCTATGAAAATCAGACAATGCTTTTGAATTGTGGTTCAACAGAATTATTTAAAAAAAAAAACTCATGAAACAGGCCTGGACAAAAATGATGGTACCCTTAACTTAATATTGTTATGACCCGAGCGCCGGTTCTGATCGCGCTCGGGCTAAGTTATTCTCGCTGCCGGCCTTGACAGCTGCGGGCTGTATTCTGGCCGCGCCGGGCTCTTATTGTGAAAGTGCTCGGTGGGGCTTCCGCCTGTCAACGGCTGGTCAGCTGATTGTCATTACCGTCGTTAGTGCTTCGCCTTTTTAAGCCCGGCACTGACGACGGTAAGTCGCGGGAGTATTGTCAAAACCTCGTCAAACATCGTCAACTATCCTCGTCAAAGTGTCGTCAGACCTTCATGTCAGGTTCGTGTCTCATGTCATGTCATAGTTTAGCTCGTAGTGGCCGGGGTTAGCCCTACGAGCCCTTGTATTGCCAAGTGTGTGTTTTTGCCCTGAGCGGCTCATAGTCTGGTCTTGTCTTGTGTTGTTAATAAACCACCATCATTGCAAAACTCACTGGTGGACTCTTGGCGTCTCATGGTGATCCGCGAGGGTCACCACATGACAAATATTTTGTTGCACAACCTTTTGAGGCAATCACTGCAATCAAACGATTTCTGTAACTGTCAGTGAGACTTCTGCACCTCTCAGCAGGTATTTTGGCCCCCTCCTCATGAGCAAACTGCTCCAGTTGTCTCAGGTTTGAAGGGTGCCTTCTCCAGACGGAATGTTTCAGCTCCTTCCACAGAAGTTCAATAGGATTTAGATCAGGGCTCATAGAAGGCCACTTTGGAATAGTCCAATGTTTTGCTCTTAGCTATTCTTGGGTGTTTTTAGCTGTGTGTTTTGGGTCATTATCCTGTTGAAAGACCCATGACCTGCGACTGAGACCAAGCCGTCTGACACTGGGCAGCACATTTCTCTCTAGAATACCTTGATACCAGTCTTGAGATTTCATTGTACCCTGCACAGATTCAAGACACCCTGTGCCAAATGCAGCAAAGCAGCCCCAGAACACCGGAGTGGTGGCTCAAATCCCGGCCGGGTCATGCCGAAAACCATATAAAAGCGGAACTTCTTGCCGTCCAGCTTGGTGCTCAGCAATAATGGAATGGAGGAGGGAAATCTGTGGCGGCACCTTGCATGGCAGCGGCCCTCTAATTCTACATATGGGGTTTGTGTGTGATTAACACTGTAAATAGGAAAAACACAATTTCGTTCGACTGTACATGATTGGTTGTATGGTTGAATGACAATAAAGGGTGATTTAATTTAACAGAACCTCCTCCATGTTTCACAGTAGGGACAGTGTTCTTTTCTTGGTATGCTTCATTTTTGCGTCTGTGAACATAGTGCTGATGTACCTTGCCAAAAAGTTCCAGTTTTGTCTCGTCTGTCCATAGGACATTCTCCCAGAAGCTTTGTGGCTTGTCAACATACAGTTTGGCAGATTCCAGTCTGGCTTTTTTATGATATATTTTCAACAGTGGTGTCCTCTTTGGTCGTCTCCCATGAAGTCCACTTTGGCTCAAACGACGACGGATGGTATGATCTGACACTGATGTGTCCTTGGATCTGACACTGATGGTGACCTTGGAGTTCACCATGAATGTGTTTAGAGGTTGTTCTGGGCCTTTAGTTACCATTCGTATTATCCGTCTCCTCCTGCGGCCACGTCCAGGGAGGTTGGCTACAGTCCCGTGGATCTTAAATTTCTGAATAATATGTGCAACTGTAGTCACAGGAACATCAAGCTGCCTGGAGATGGTCTTATAGCCTTTTCCTTTAACATGCTTGTCTTGTGGAAATGTGAAAGGACGAGGCAGAGTTTATCTCACGAGTCAGGTTTATTCACATTCTCCAACATCAACAATACAGAAAGAGGAAGAAACCAGACCTTCATCCCTTTTTTATACCCCAGGAGCTTCAAAGCTCCAGTCACAATGCATTTAATCCCCCGTAACAATGCATCCCTTTCAGATCTTATCACCCCCACCCCAAAGTCACTGGCAGCCAGGAAATCTCCCACGGCCATCTCTTTGCATACCATAGACCACATTTCACATCCTCCTGTTATCTCCGAGGAGGCTCAGTCCTTTGTTCATCTGAGACGTGGAGCATACAGTAAGCATACAGTGATATACATATGAAGCATAAGGTGGTATACATTTGTGCATATGAAACCCACATATGTGTCCCACAGTCTATAATTTTCTTTCTAATCTCCTGAGACAACTCTCTTCTTTGCTTCCTCTGGTCCATGTTTAATGTGGTACACACCATGTCACCAAACAGCACAGTGACTACTTGTCACCCTTTAAATAGGCCAACTGTCTGATTACAAGTTTGTAGACACCTGTGATGTTAATTAGAGAACACATCTTGGTTGAACATGTCCCTATGGTCACATTATTTTCAATCTTTTCTACGGGTACCATCATTTTTGTCCAGGCCTGTTTCATGAGTTCGTTTTTTAAAATAATTCTGTTGAACCACAATTCAAAAGCATTGTCTGATTTTCATTGGTTAATTTTCATAGAATTTTTATTTATTACCACTTTTGTCAGATTCAAGTTATTTATGTGACCATTGTGGGTTTTTCTTTCATTAACAGAGGGGTACCAACAATTTTGTCCACGGCTGTAAATGGCACAGTAATTGAGGATTTTTTAGAGGACAGGGACTTAATATGCATGAATGATGGGAAAGGTACTAGATTTAGCAGTAATCTAGTCTCAGAAAGTGTGTTAGACCTAACTTTGGCTTCAAATGTAATTGCAGGAATCACATCTTAGGAGGTATTAAGTCGGTCAGCTGATGGGAGTGATCATTACCCAAAAAGAGTTAAAATTGGTCTAGAAGCAGGAGAAGAAGAAATGCAGTCTGGCACAAGATGGAAATTGGATAAGGCAGATCGGGATAAATTTAAATATCTCTGTAAGACTAGATGTGTGCAGCTAAATAGTGAGGACATTATTGATGGGGAGAAATTTAGTAAAAGTGTCAGTGCGATTATAATAGAGTCTGCAAATCACACAATACCAAAAAGTACAGGTTATAGACAATGAAAGAATTTTCCTTGGTGGGATGATAATTGTAATAAAGCTATTAAAAACAGAAATGGGGCATTCAGACAAGTGAAAAAGCATCATACTTTGGAAGTAGCGATTGAGTACAAACGGTGTCAGGCAATTGTCTGGAAAACAAAACAGCTAAGCGTTTATTTTGGAGACAGTATTGTAATACTATAGTAAGAGAAACACAGCTATCAGGTATTTGGGGAATGATTAAGAAACTGAGTGGTATTAGAAGCGAGTACAAAATACCAGTGTAAGACAGTAATGGGGAAATAGCTATTACTAATATAGACAAAGCAGAGCTTTTGGCACAAACTTTAGTGAAGATTCATAGTTCAGAAAACCTACCAAACACAATTAGACAAAGCATGGAAAGCACTTTATCCAAACACCCACATGTAAACACAAGGAAGAATACTTCAAGGGACAGGATAGATTTGCCATTCACTCTGTCAGAACTGAAAAGGGCTATTCTGAAATCGAAGCAGTCTTCACCATGGAAGGATGGTGTATGTTATAGGATGTTGTCACACATGGAGGAGAGTGCACTTCAAACAATATTAAAGCTATTTAATAAAGTTTGGGAAACTGGGAAGATTCCAAGGGCATGGAAACAATCAGTTATAGTACCAGTCTTAAAGCCAGGGAAAGATTCATCAGATCCCAATAATTATAGGCTGATAGTTCTTACCTCACAGTTAGGGAAAACAATGGAACGAATGGTGACTGAAAGGCTGAATTATATTTTGGAAGGGAGGGAATGTCTTTCTCCTTTTCAAAGTGGGTTCCGAAAAGGGAGAAATACTATAGATTCCATTTTGCACCTAGAATCTGAAATTAGGAAGGCCCAGGTAAATCGGGAAAATGTGATAGCTGTCTTCTTTGATGTAGAAAAAGCATATGACATGCTGTGAAAGGAAGGGTTGCTGATTAAATTAAATCGATTTGGTAATGAAGGTAATTTATACAGTTGGGTATTAGATTTCCTGTATGATAGAACGATTGAGGTAAGAATTGGTACAGAGTACTCCAAAATACATCAAGTTGAAAATGGTACCCCCCAAGGCAGCGTGTGTAGCCCTGTTTTGTTTAATATTATGATAGTGGAATACGGAAGGCCTTGTATGCAGATGATGGGGCCTTATGGATAAGGGGACGTAATCTTGTGTACATTCATTCATTCATTCATCTTCTTCCGCTTAATCCTTTTCGGGTCGCGGGGGGCTGGAGCCTATCCCAGCATCTTTGGGCGAGAGGCAGGGTACACCCTGGACAGATCGCCAGTCCATCGCAGGGCCAACACGGAGAAACAGACAACTTTTCACTCTCACAGTCATATCTAAGGACAATTTAGAATCCCCAGTTTTGATGCCAATTAACCTAACTTGCATATTTTTGGCATGTGGGAGGAAACTGGAGAAATCCCGGAGTAAACCCACGTACATTCAGAGGAAAATGCAGGCAGCAATAGACCAGGATGAACAATGAGCAAACTGGTGGGCTTTTAAATTATTGGTCTCAAAGACATAAAAAATTTGCTTCTCTAAAAGTCACAAAGAAATTTCTTTAAATCTTTATGGCCAAAAGTTGGAGCAAGTAAAGGTAGTTCGGTATTTAGGTGTGTTATTTGATGAAAAACTAAATTGGAAGCAGCATATTGAAAAAACTAAAGGAAAATGTGTGGAGAGAATAACCAGGCTGAACTTTTCCGAGCACTTTACTCCACTCCCTCTCACATTCTCCAGAATCAGAAAACTTCCCCCAGGTTGCAGGCACTCTCTTTTTTATCACAGCACTAACACTCTGCTACCTGGGGTGCTGCATTAACATATCACTTCCCCACTCCCCACCTTTGATCTGCCACTTCAGTCTGAGGGAAAACTACTGAGTAACTACTGAGTGGGTTCCCCACACTGCGCCCCCCCCCCACCCCCCAGAGTCTCAGACTGAGTCTCAACCTCCATGTCCTTTGGGCTTCAGCCTCCGCCCATAGCTGCTGTAACGGGGGGGTCTTCGGCTCCGAGGCGCTGCTATGCCGGTGGGGGATTCCTGGGGGTGTGTCCATCTGTGGGGGGACAATGGGGAGGGGGAAACACCTTCAGCATGCACGTGTGACTGATCTGACAATTCATTTACCTGGGATGTTCTCCTATGGGGGTCTTCCGCACCGAGGGAGCTCGGGCCAACACCACCTGCTCGGTCTGCTAAAACAAGGGCGGGCTTAAGCCTGTCTATACAGATTGTCTCCCGGCGACCCCCCAAGGTCTAACATAAAAATGTTTGTTCCCCGGGAGTCCAGCACTCTGAACGTGGCCATCGTAAGTGCGGGCGCAAATGGGGTCCGGTGGGCATCGTGCCTGACAAATATGAACGATGCGTCCTTCAAGGTTTTTTGGCACAAAAGCGGTGTGGAAAACAGTGATGTGGCCGGGGCCGGGTAGCATCCCTGCCTCTGTGCTATGTCTTGAACGCGGGGATGGATTGGTGTTCGGCGCGGGGTTATCCGGCAAAAATTCCCTGGGGAGCTGCAGCGGCTGGGAACAAACCAGCTCTGCTAGGGAGGCTGCCAAATCCTCCTTCGGTGCGGAACGCAACCCTAATAGAGCCCCACGGCAACCGGTCCACTCAATTTGCATTCCGTAAGCAAAGCTCTGAGCGCTGCTTTAAGTGACCTATGGAAACGCTCGCATAACCCATTGGCTTGTGGGTTGTACGCGGTCGTGCGATGAATTGAGACGCCCAGGCTCCGGGCCATGGTGGACCAAAGGTCGGAAACAAACTGCGGGCCCCGATCGGACGTGATGTCCGAAGGAGCGCCGAAACTTGCCACCCATGTTGTCAAAAAAGTGTGTGCCACATCTGCGGACGCGGTTGAAGCTAGCGGGACTGTTTCGGGCCAGCGTGTGGTGCGGTCCACCACTGTCAGGAGGTGCGGTGAACCCCTGCGATGGCTGGAGGGGGCCCACGAGGTTCACGTGAACGTGGTCAAACCTCTTAGCTGGGATATGGAATGGCTCCAAAGGGGCCTTCGTGTGCCTGTGGACTTTGGCTCGCTGGCACGCTACACAGGCTGCGGCCCACTCTTTCACCTGTTTGCGCAGGCTTGGCCAGACGAACTTTGCGCCCACCATTTTGACCTGACGCGCACACTCCTGGGTGCGCCAGGGAGTGAACCGACTCAAAAACGCGGCAGCGCCAAGCGCGTGGGACCACCGGTCGCGAGCGGCCTGTAGAGACGTCACAGACTGGGGGGGGCCCCCCGTGTTCCCCCCTGCTCTCCAGCCTTAACCCTGTTGGTCCAGAGTGGAGCATGCAAACGTCCGCATCGCCGATCTGCTCAGCAGCCATGGCCGTGTAATCTATCCCCACGTAGGCTGGGGCCACTAATGCGCGTGAGAGGCAGTCAGCCACCACATTGAGTTTACCGGCCACATGTCGAATGTTGGTCGTAAACTCAGATCGCACCCAGCTGTCTCTGCTGCTGGGCCGACCATGGTTCCGAAACCTTGGCCATCGTGTACGTAAGTGGCTTGTGGTCCATGGAACGCAGTGAAGGTGCGGCCTTCCAGCCAGAACTGGAAGTGGTGTATGGCCAGATGGAGAGCCAGTAACTCTCTGTCGAAGGTGCTGTATTTACGCTCATTGTCGTGCAAAGACCTGCTAAAAAAGGCGAGCGGCTGCCCAAGAACCGGCGACGCACGCTCCAACGACTGGCCCCTATGGCCACGTCTGATGCGTTGGTAGTGAGTGCTATCCTAGACACTGGGTCCGGGTGCGCCAGCAGTGCGGCGTTTGCCAGAGCTGTTTTAACCTCGGAAAATGCCTGCTCTCGCTCAGGAGTCCAGTCGACTCTGTCCGCTGGCTTCTGTTTCTTAAGCGTGGCATACAACGACTGCATGAGCTGGGCTGCGCGGGGGAGGAAACGATTGTAGAAGTTAACCATCCCCAAAAACTCCTGCAGCGCCCTGACCGTCTGAGGCCGGGGAAAATTCGCCACGGTGGGCACCTTGTCCGGCAAGGGTATCGCGCCCTCCGGTGAGATGCAGTGGCCCAAAAAATCGATCCCTGTCACCCCAAACTGGCGCTTTGCCGGGTTGATTATTAATCCATGCTCCTCCAACCTTTGAAAAACTGTCCTGAGGTGGGTTACGTGTTCGTCCTCGGACATGCTGGCCACCAGGATGTCGTCCAGGTAAACAAACACAAATGGCAGATCGCGCAACACCGCATCCATCATGCGGTTGGAATGTCTGCGCCGCGCTTTTTAGCCCGAAAGGTATACGTAAAAACTCAAAACAGACCAAACGGGGTTATTACTGCTGTTTTAGGTATGTCCTCAGCACCTGGACCTGGTAGTAACTGCAGACCAGTTCTATTTTGGAAAAAATGTGTGCCCTGGTGAAGTGAACGGAAAAATCCTGAATATGAGGGATGGGGTTGGGGTAGCGGTCGTGCGCTGTGGCGTTGTTTAATCTGCAGAAATCTCCACAAGGACGCCACGATTCCTCGGCCTTAGGAACCATGTGTAGCGGGGATGCCCATGGGCTGTTTGAGCGCCGCAGGATGCCCAACTTTTCCAAGTTGGCAAACTCCTCGCGTGCTATGGCCAGTTTAGCTGTGTCCAGGCGCCGAGGTCGTGCGAAAACGGGCGGCCCCGTAGTGGTAATGAAGTGCTCCACCCCGTGTTTAGTGACGGTCGCCAAAAAAGTTGGGACCGTGAGTGCTGGGAACTGGTTGAGTAGTGTATGGAACTTACCCCCTGGAGCTGTGATGTTGGCTAGTGTTGTGGGCCCGGCTCCTCTAGCTGTACAGGGGAGAGAATCAAAAGACATTGTGTTAATCAGGCATCTGTTAGCAACATCGACTAGTAGTCTGTGTGCACACAAAAAATCAACGCCTAAAATGGGGAAGCTGTATGCCGCTATGACGAATATCCATTGGTATGTATGGCCGTGCAAGGATACAGTCAGTGTCCTCTCTCCAAAAGTCTTAATGTCTGAGCCGTTTGCGGCCGTCAAACTCGGGGCCACTAGTTCCTGCCTAGCTGGTCTGTGGTAGGATGGCAGGATGAGGCTCTTTTGGGAGACGGAGTCCACGAGGAACCATTTCCCCCTGAGCATGAAGTCTGTCACATAGAGCAGCTTGCTTGCGTCACTCGCGGCGGTCGCGCATGCTACCGACTGCCGGTCCCAGAGCATTTCCTCCGAATGCTTGAATTGTGCACGGTGGCACGCACCGGAGAGGCGTCCTCGTCCAAATCTGCGGTGGGTAGAAACAGAGCGTGTATCTCCGGTGCTTCTTTGGCCCCTGCTGCAGCCACCATCAACTGGCTCCTCCCTCCGCTGGCCATCTCGCTGGGTTCCGACGCCGCTTGCATTCACTGTGAGGGCTCTGGTAGAGAAAATAATCCCGATCTGCCTCCTGGGCTAGCACCCGGTAGTTGCGCGTGGCCAGCAGCGGCAAATTGGCCAGGACCGCTCGGCCGCTGTCGGGAGGTTCCGGAGGAAAAGGTGGGGCAAAGAGAAAAATGGCCCGGTCGTCTGTGCCCATCAACGCCAACATCTTCCTCCATCAATTGCGATCGCCGACCCATCTCCTAACTCGGAGTGTGTCAGGAGCCTCTCTGCTCTCTCACAGTCCAAGAGCGTGTAGCGCCGGGTCAGCGCGGTTTTGAGAGCAACCGTATATGTCACGGGCTGGGGGCTGTTGGAGCAGGCTCACCACCTGCTGAGTTGTGCGTTCGTCCAGTGCTGCAACCATGTAGTAATATCTGGTGTCATCTGCTGTTATTCCCCAGAGTGCGAACTGGGCCTCGGTGTGAAGGAACCAAGACTCGGGTTGTGTAGCCAAAAGTCTGGAGTTTGACCGAAAACGGCACATATGTTGCTGGCACTTCCTGTCTGGTCGTCTCCGGGGTGTTCGCCTCGTGTTCCATTGTGCGTCAAGGGTCACCAGTGTGGACAGAACAACCAGGCTGAACTTTTCTGAGCAGATGAAGTTTTATTCCACTCTCTCTCACATTCTCCAGAATCAGAAAACTTCCCCCCAGTTTGCAGGCACTCTCTTTTGTATCACAGCACTAACACTTCTCTGCTACCTGGGGTGCTGCATTAACATATCACTCCCCCACTCCCCACTTTTGATCTGCCACTTCAGTCTGAGGGAAAACTACTGAGTAACTACTGAGTGGGTTCCCCACACATGTAAGAAAATGAATAATATTTTGAGATGTCTGGCAGGATGGACTGGGGGGGGCCTCTAGGGGGCTCTCTGTTGAGGGTGTATTGAGGACTAATGCGAGCTACACTAGACTATGGATGTGTTGCATTCATGTCGGCTACTGATTGTCACCTGAATCAACTGGACATAGAGCAGACAAAGGCTCTTAGGAATATGTTGTGGTGCATTTAAAACTTCTCCAGTATCAAGTGAGCCAAGTAGAGACGGGCGAAATGCCCCTTAAGATTAGAAAGAACCAAATTAATGCCTGGCATACTGGATCAAATTGAATGAGCAAAAGAAGTCATCATAGCAGTCTGTCGGGGACTACAATGACTGTTTCATTTAGGTCTGATCAGATTCCTCTACGCAGCTCTTGTCGTTCGCCCTCAGCTGCCAGGAACTCTTGACCTTGTTAACCCGGGCAACGTCCGAGCCGGTATGAGTTGTTTTTTTGACTGACCATTTCATGAAACTGCTTGCAAAGTATTTGAGTACTGCTAGCTTTTGCTGGACTAGCGGCGCATTCTTGGCAGATAGAGGTATTATCAGTGGCAAGGAGAGGCCAAGACAAATTGTACTCCAGTATCTGTTGCAGTGACTGATCAGATGATAGGTTTGTTTATCTCTTGCTATTTGTGCAGTGCATGTTACGATGCACCAACTGGCAAAAGTCCACCACAGACCTTGCAACAGATGTGCTTGTCTGCCAGGATGTCCAGTCTAACCCCGTGTAACAGGGAGTGGTCCACTACAGACCTGTGACAGATATTGTTTTTAGTTCTGCCCAGGGTGCCCTGTTTCACCCTCAACACCCTCGAAAGGGCGGGGTTGCTGGTTGAATCGCCGATGGCCCAACCCATGAGACAGGTAGTACTGGTTTTCATGGTTTTCTCCGGTAGCAAGCAAACCAATGCCTGACCTGACATAAGATGTCACATCCTGCAAAAGCTATTTCTAATGATTGCTGGGAACACAATGAGTCCAACATGGTAGCTTTGGATGGATAAGTGATGCCATTGCTGAGCAGGCAGGATTAAAATACATAGATTTTAGGCCAACGGTCCTGTGGTCTGTTATTCTCCATGGCTGTTGAAGATGCCACTGGTAAGTTTTTGAATACAACAACTGAGGACGGCAACAAAGCAATCAGCAACAGATTATATACGTGCATAAATATAATTGACAGAGCGTCAGAAACAAGGCTGATAGCATTTACCGATGGTTCAAAGTTTCCTACAACTGGTCATAGTGGAAATGTGGGTATACATTCGTCAGTATAAAAATATCTATCAACTAAAAGAACAGTAAATCACTTATCAGTGTACACATTGTAGCTAATTGCCATTATATTAGCTTTACAGTGGTTGGAGGATAAACTATAGGGATAATGCAGTCATTGCTTCAGATACAGTGGGGCAAAAAAAAGTATTTAGTCAGCCACCAATTGTGCAAGTTCTCCCACTTAAAAGAAGAGAGAGGTCTCCAATTTCATCATAGGTATACCTCAATTATGAGAACAAAATGAGAAAAAAAAACAATCCAGGAAATCACATTGAAGGATTTTAATGAATTAATTGGTAAATTCCTTGGTAAAATAAGTATTTGGTCACCTACAAACAAGCAAGATTTCTGCTGGCTCTCACAGACCTGTAACTTCTTCCTTAAGAGGCTCCCTCTGTCCCTCCACGTCGTTACCTGTATTAATGGTACCTGTTTGAACTCATTATCAGTATAAAAGACACCCTGTCCACAACCTCAAACAGTCAGACTCCAAACTCCCCTATGGCCAAGACAAGAGCTATCAAAGGACACCGAAAACAAAATTGTAGACCTGCTCCAGGCTGGAAGACTGAATATGCAATAGGTAAGCAGCTTGGTGTGAAGAAATCAACTGTGGGAGCAATTATTAGAAAATGGAAGGGACATACAAGACCACTGATAATCTCCCTCCATCTGGGGCTCCACGCAAGATCTCACCCTGTGAGGTCAAAATGATCACGAGAACGGTGAGCAAAAATCCAGAACCACACGGGGGGACCTAGTGAATGACTTGCAGAGAGCTGGGACCAAAGTAACAAAGGCTACCATCAGTAACACACTACCGCGCCAGGGACTCAAATCCTGCAGTGCCAGACGTGTCCCCCCTGCTTAAGCCAGTACAGGTCCAGCCCGTCTGAAGTTTGCTAGAGAGCATTTGGATGATCCAGAAGAGGGATTGGGAGAATGTCATATGGTCAGATGAAACCAAAATAGAACTTTTTGGTAAAAAACTCAAACTTGTCGTGTGTGGAGGAGAAAGAACACCATACCTACTGTGAAGCATGGGAGGAAAACATTATACTTGGGGCTGTTTTTCTGCAAAGGACCAGAACGACTGGGAGTCCGTGTAAAGGAAAGAATGAATGGGGCCATGTTTCGTGAGATTTTGAGTGTAAAACCTCCTTCCATCAGGCAAGGGCATTGAGATGAAATGTGGGCTGGGTCTTTCTGCATGACAATGATCCCAAACACACCGCCCGGCAACGAAGAGTGGCTTCGTAAGAAGCATTTCAAGGTCCTGGAGGGCCTAGCCAGTCTCTCCAGATCTCAACCCCATAGAAAATCTTTGGAGGGAGTTGAAAGTCTGTGTTGCCCAGCAACAGCCCCAAAACATCACTGCTCTAGAGGAGATCTGTATGGAGGAATGGCCAAAATAACCGCAACAGTGTGTGAAAACCTTGTGAAGACTTACAGAAAACGTTTGACATCTCATTGCCAACAAGGGTATATAACAAAGTATTGAGATGAACTTTTTTGTTATTAGACGAAATATTTATTTTACCGAAGGAATTTACCAATTAATTCATTAAAAGTCCTTCATTGTGATTTTCTGGAATTTTTTTTTCTTCTCATTTTGTCTCTCATAGTTGAGGTATACTGTGATGAAATTGGAGACCTCTCTCATCTTTTAAGTGGGAGAACTTGCACAATTGGTGGCTGACTAAATACTTTTTTTCCCCACTGTAGTTGGGCAGCTCTCAAGAGTGTTCAGTCACTGCAGTCGTGTAGGCAGGGCCTAACTGTAGAAATCCACTCCTTAATTTACAACCTCTACAGTAAAGATCAGTCAATAAACTTTATTTGGGTTCCAGCCCATATAAGAATAGAGGGTAATGAGGATGTGGATTTATTAGCAAAACAATCATTAAAGTTTGAAGCAATAAATCTGGAAATCTCACTCAGTAAGGCATAAGGCAAATCAATAATTAAAAATTATGTAGTGGAAAAATGGCAAGAATATTGGGACTCGATAGATACAGGAACACATCTTTGTGACATTCAAAAGAGAGTGGACTCTGGAATGGGAGTTGGCAGAAACAGGAAAGAGGAGATACTCATCACCCAATTAAGAATAGGACATACTACTTTAAACCAGACACTACATAGAATAGGTAAACCACCCAACTGGCTAGCTGTGCACTTTGTGGTTCTCCGGAAACAGTTCAGCACATTTTGTTGAATGTCATGGATACCAGGAACAAAGGAAACATCTGATTGCAGTATGGGAAAGGGCTAATTTAAGTTTTTGTTTTGGAAATCATGTTAGTTACTTCAGTCAAAGGAAATAATGTAGGTCTATTTAGATATTTAAGTGCAACTGGATTAATTAAAGAATTTAGTTTTTTTCCCCTGCCATTCTCTTGGCCATACTCCAACCCAGTGGGTGGCGGTAGTGTCTCCTGTGGGCTGGTTGGCAGCCACCAAGTCAAATCTAGAAGAAGAAGAAGAGAAGAGTGAAGTAGCGTGTGTAATGCACCTGTAAGCTGTTGCCACTGCCAGTCAAATCTAAAAGAAGAAGAGAGAAGAAAGAGTGCTGATATAGAGCGAAGTACGTGGCGGTAATGCACCTGTAAGCTGGTTGCCCAACTCCCATCAAGTCTAAGAAGACAGAACAAGAAGAAGTTGTTCAGAACTCCTTATAAGAACTCCTTTTTCAAAGATATAGAGTGATGATAATCAAGTCAGTGGCGGTAATGCACCTGTAAGCTGGTTGCCAACCGCCAATTAAATCTAAAAGAAGAAGAAGACTCCCTATGACATCATCAAAGATCAAAGTCAGGCATTTCTGAACAAGTGGTGACGTGTTTGCTTACACCTGCTTTCTACGGGCATGCATTAGTATATAGTAATTGTATAAAAGTTTATGTAGCTTAAAGTCTGAACTTGTTTTTGAAGTACTCATTGTTATAGTTCTTTACCTTTGTAACCCTTTTGTTAGAGCTAGAGTCTGAATGGTATTCTGACACTTTAAGCTGTTGGCCTATACCAGTCCTTCTCAAATAGCGGGGCGCGCGATGCGATGCCAGGGGGGGCGCGTGTGACCCCGGGGAACAGGCTTTGCTTTTGCCGTGTAAAGTGTAATTGCACATCCACGGCAGCAGGTGGTGCAGTGGGCGCTCTCATTGTCAAAGTCTGTGCGGGAGTTTTAAAAACGTTTTTAAATTGCTGTCAACAAACCCCTCGAGAGACACCATGGAGAAATATTTAACAGTAAACGAAAAGAAAGGCGAAGAGAGACACAGGTAAAGAGACAAATGAAAGTCGCGCCAAAAGCTAAGAAGAGGAAAATATGATGAAGCTTATCTAGCGCTGGCTTCACTCTGACTACGGTGGGAGACGAGGATAGACCGGTTTGTTCACTGTGTCTGAAAGTGGTTGGCAGCGGACAGCATGAAGCCAAATAAATTAAGACGTCACCCTACAGACATTACATCCTCAACACGTTGATAAGCCGCTTGATTTTTTTCATAGCGAAAACGTGCGGATACGGCCAACAATCAGTCCCGCTTTGTGAACGCTGACATCAGTAAACCAGCGAGCACTTTCAGCATCATTTAAAGTGGGCGCACCTAATTGCGCAGTGCAAAAAAAACCCACACAATTGCAGAGGAGTTGATACTGCCTTTTTCTACCTTTTTCTTCAGACTAAAATGTTAAATATATTGGTACTCCTGTGTTAATGTTCCAGATCAATTTACATTTAATATTATTTATTGATTGAATTATTTTTCTCAGCATCAAATGGTTCAGTTGGTCAAAAATGTTTCTAGTTTAAATAAGGATTGACATATTTTTTATTTCAGGCACTTTGATTTACTTTAAGTTTTTTTTTTTCTGTTTTAGACTATAACAGGGTTTCTGTGTGGCAAAATAAAGTTAATATTTGTTGAAAGTTGATTTATATTGCTTTTTTCTTTTGTTAATGTTAAAAAGGATACAATTTTAGGTATACTTATACAATTTTTTATAGATAATGATCTTATTTATAGTCACTGCGGCGAGTTGGGGGGGCGCGAAATATTTTCTCTTTCCTAGGGGGGGCTTTGCAAAAAATAATTGAGAAGCACTGGCTGATACGCATTTTATTCAGATCTTTTTTTTCCCACAATATTTTTTATTGAACCGTTTTTTTACAAACATGGCACAAACAAACAGTAACACTAAAGTATTTAAAAAAACCAAAACACTAACTACAAGAAAAAAAAAGTACTTAAACTACACCAACAACACTAACAAAGGCAAGTCATCAACAATGCTCCTCTGTTTAGTCTAGGTAATCTATTACCATAAGTATACATATTATACATTCACCAATTTGAATTTGCAAGGTCCACACCTACATCATTCACCTTCTTCTCAGAAGTTATGTTTAATTTCTTTACATAATCAATGAAAGGTCTCCATATATTCTCAACACATCATTTTCCTTTGATTTCAGTATGTATGTTATTCTTTTCTAGTGGAAGGTTTGTTAACATCTGTCTTAACCACTGAGTCAACATCTGGTCTATGAGTCTTTTTCCACAGTAGTGCAATACATTTTTTGGCGTTAAGCAAACTGAGGGTCTATAGAATGCTCTTTCACTCTTATTAAAGTTATGCTTTTCTGGATTAACAGACCCAACAAAAACAGTTTAGGGTTCAATGTGAATTGTTTTGAAATTATTTTTTCAATTGGTTACCCTCACCTCTTCCCAAAACATTCTAATTTTCTACATTCCCATAAACATGAAATAGGGCAAAATATGGTGTGAAACCACAAAATATTTAAAAGAACCACACTTACTGTCACAATTTAGCCCAATATGGGGTAATCAATATTTTAAACCAGGGAGAGCAGATGCTGTATTTAAAGTATGAATTTAAAAGGGATTCAAAAGATTCAAGATATTATATCTGTCATGTTCAGATATCATAATGTCTTTTGAAGAACTGAGGATCAAATTTAATCTTAATAGAAACACATTTTTTAAAATATCTTCAGCTTAGGAACTTATATTCGATCAAATCAAATATAATGTTCTCATCCGACCTACTTATTCATCCTTGGAAAAAAATTTTGACGAAAGATAGTAAGAGACAGGGTATTATTTCAGAGTTTTATAACTCATTGACACTATTCTCAAGTGAAAACGCACAGAAAAGATGAATTATTGGAAAGAAGACCTGCAAACTGAAATTTTCAGAGGAACAAGGGAATTGGCTTGTACAGGAAGCTCAAACCAAATCCAATAAATGTACGTCTTAAATGTTGGATTACATTTTAAATGGTTAATGCGGATGTATGGTTACACTGGTGGAGTTAAATAGATATAACAAAAACATACCAGATACGTGCACAATAAAGTGTATGGGAAAGTAAAGGAACCCTATTTCATTGTTTATGGGAATGTAGGAAAGATTAGAATGTTCTGGAAGAGGGTGAGTGGTAACAATTGGAAAAATAATTTCAAAAACAAATCATATTGAATCCTAAATTGTTTTTGTTGGGTCTGTATCCAGAAAAGCATAGCTTTAATAAGAGTGAAAGAGCATTCATAGACCTCAGTTTGCTTAACTCCAAAAAGTGTATTGCACTACTGTGAAAAAGACTCATAGACCAGATGTGACTCAGTGGCTTAAGACAGATGTTAACAAACCTTCCACTAGAAAGAATAACATACATACTGAAATCAAAGGAAATTGTGTTTGAGAATATATGGAGACCTTTCATTGATTATGTAAAGAATTTAAACAAAAACTTTTGAAGAAGAAGGCGAATGATGTGTGTGGACCTTGTAAATTCCAAACTGGTGAATGTATAATATGTATACTTATGTAATGGATTGCCTAGACTAAACAGAGGAGCGCTGTTGAAGGACCTGCTTTGTTAGGGTTGTTGGTGTTTTTTAGTACAATTTTTTATTTTTTTATTTTATTTTTTTTAAATTACTTTAGTGTTAGTGTTGATTGTTTGTGTTGTGTTTGTAAAAAAGGTTCAATAAAAAATATTGTGGGAAAAAAACAATGAAATAGGGTTCCTTTAACTTTCCATACATTTTGTGCATGTATCTGGTATGTTTTTTGTTATATCTATTTAACTCCACTGGTGTAACATACATCCGCCATTAACCATTTAAAATGTATCAATTTAAGACAAACATTTATTGATTTGGGTTTGAGCTTCTGTACAAGCCAATCCCATTGTTCCTCTGAAATTTCATTTGCAGGTCTTGCTATCCAATAATCAGTCTTTTCTGTGAGTTTTCACTTGAAGATAGTGTCAATGAGTTATAAAACTCTGAAATAATACCCTTTCTCTTACTATCTTTCGTCAAAAATTTTTCCAAGGATGAATGAAGTAGGGTCGGGTGAGAGCATTTTTGATTTGATCGAATAAAATTCCTAAGCTGAAGGATATTTAAAAAAATGTGTTCTATTAAGATTAAATTTGATCCTCAGTTCTTCAAAAGACATTATGTTATCTGAACGTGACAAATATAAGTCTTGATCTTTTGAATCCCTTTTAATTCCATACTTTAAATACAGCATCTGCTCTCCCTGGTGTAAAATATTGATTACCCCATATTGGCTAAAATTGTGACAATAAGTGGGTTCTTTTAAATATTTTTGGTTTCACACCATATTTTGATCATATGCTTTACAATTGGATTTTTAACTTGTTTCTGTAATTTTTTAGCGATTCTGAGTATATGAATATGGGAAGAGGTAAGGTAAAATTGTTGGATTCCATTTCAGTCAGTGAGGGAGATCATTTGATGAAAAATAATATGTCATAGACCTCAGTTGTGCTGACCAGTAATACAACATAAAGTTTGGACATTTCAGACCTCCACGATCAAATGTAAATATATAAAGGACAGACTAATCTAGCCTTCCTATTGTTCCATATAAATTCCACTAACTTTTTTTAAATTCTTGAGAATAGTCATAAGGAGGTGTTAAAGGGAATGTATTGAAGATAAATAAAGTATTTTTAGGTAAGATATTACTTTTAGAGTATATTATTCTCCCGAATCAGTCGACATTGGTAGTGACATCCATCTCTGAAGTAACTCAATTAATATCTGTCATTAAGGCTTCATAGTTGGCACTGGCGACTGATACTAGCTTAGGCACAATTTGAATTCCTAAATATTTAAACTGAGTTACCAACATTGATTTGATTACCTCAGTGCGCTGGGTGATTTCTCTGGGTCTCATTTAGTATTAATATTGAAGATTAGTTTTATTTATTTTATATCATGATATTTCCCCAAAGTTCATTATTAAATTTAACAAGGTTGGAATTGATTTTTTAAAATTCGACATAAACAAAATTTATGTGCCATCACCATAAGGGAGATTTTATGTTCTGTTGGTCCTACTTTAATTCCATATATTTGTGATGTAAAGCTACTGCCATCGCTAACAGTTCAATTGCCATAGTAAACAATAAGGTGAAAGTGGACAGCCTTGTCGACATCCTCTATGATTTTTATTGATTTTTGAGATATTGCTGTTGGTTAGGATTTCTGCTGTAGCATTATTGTATATTATCTGAACCCATTTTCAGTCCAAACCTTTGTAGACTTCAAAAGATAGGCCATTTGACCCTATCAAGGCCTTTTCGGCATCCAATGATAGGAGAGCCATATCCGGGTGCTTTCTTTATTGGAATAAATTATAGTTAAATAGTCTTCTTAATATGGAAGCCCCTTGTCCTTCCCATTATAAAGGCCAATTTCTGATCTCGGTTATAATATGTTGGTAATCTTTCTTGTAGTTCGTCCTTGCTAAAATTTTACAGACTTATCTTAAGGTCAGCATTTAATAGGCTTATTCGGTCTCATGTTTTCACATTTTATTAGAGGGTTACCTGGTTTTGGCAACAGTATATAAGGCATGTATTCATGTATAGGTGATAAATTACTATTTCAAAATGCTTCTAAAACCATTTCCAAAAGTGGTTTTATTAATTTATTGTTAAATTTTTATTAACATCACTGAAGGACCATCTGGTCCAGCTCTTTTTCCTGATTTCATATTATCAATGGCTTGCCCAACTTCTTCTTGACTAATTTTAGACTCCAGTATCTCCCTGTTTTCATTTGGAATACATCGGTATAGATAATCCATCCAAAAACCCCGATTTAGTTTTTGTTAAGTCAGGTTTTGCGAGATTTTTGTATCATATAGTTTTTCATAATAATCTGTAAAGGCACTATTATTTCTAAGGATCTACAACAGCCTGTCCATTACTTATAATACTGGTTGTACTGTTATCACTACGTGTTATATACACTGGGGTATGTTAACGCAGATCAACAGCAAGCCAAACTCGTTTTTCACAAGCCAGGAAACCGAGCGTCCTGCTCACTTTATTCAGTCTCCTTAGACAGCTTACAGTACCTTACAACTGTGGCTCGAAGCTTCGTGAAAAGCCCGAGTGAAACTAGAAATAAAAACAGAAAATACATACATTAAAAATAAGCTAGCGAGCCCCCTGGGGTAAGACTAATCCTGGAATAAACAGAGAACACAATACACTTAACAAGCTAGCGGGGCCCTGGATATGACTAATTACTGAACACAAAACACTCTAAAAACGATCTCAAGTTCACATTTAACAACTTATAAAACCAACATAACATGCATTAACTTACAGCCATTGCTTTCGGAGGTGTAAAAAAGGGGTTTTAAACACACAGGAGGAACGTTTCAGATATTCGCGGGCAGGCTATGCACTTCTGCCTTTTTTTTCTCTCTACCGAAGTCCGTTTCTTCTACCCATAAATCATAGCGGGCAACTGGCTGCGCTTTCAATATAAAGTACAAATTACTACTAACTATACAGAAATCACTTTTAAACACAATAACCATTTCTAACATGACTTATTATACTGTAAATGAACTATGATATTTTAATATAAACTTATGAACTATTTCAGCTTCTATATAACACACACTACTGAGGGCAGAACACTGGTAATTGGTGTTTTAAATTCTAATTGTTTAATCTGCCATGCCAATAATTTTTCCTGATTTTTTCACCTTGTTCATAAAAAGTTTGCGTCAATCTTAGAAGACTCGAGGCAGCTCTATTTGCTGATTTTTTGTCATATTCAGCTCTCAGAATCAGTAATTCATTCTCTAAGTTTGGGTTACTT
The DNA here is from genome assembly GCA_020510985.1 of Pholidichthys leucotaenia. Classification (NCBI taxonomy): domain Eukaryota; kingdom Metazoa; phylum Chordata; class Actinopteri; order Cichliformes; family Pholidichthyidae; genus Pholidichthys; species Pholidichthys leucotaenia. The sequence goes on along the minus strand of CM035847.1, from coordinate 288,163,577 downwards.
CCTGCATACACTTTTTTCTTGAAGAATTTTTATTTTAACGTTCCAATTGGACTCTCCTCTTGAGTCTTCTTAGATTTTGAACCTGTATAACTAATAATATGCCCCCTAATAAAAGCTTTGAAAGCCTTGCACTTTATACATGCTGATGTTTGTGTAGTATTGATATCAAAGAACTCATCTATGTGTTTTTCTATGTAACTTAACAAATTCCTCATCTGAAGCCATTTATGCTGAATTGCCACCTACCTGGATCCTTTGTCAATTTCTTATCTACATATATTAGACAGCAGGGTGCATGATCAGAGATCACGATGTTATTATAGAAACAGTTTTGAATCTTGGACCTTAATCTGTGGAGATCAAAAAAATAGTCAATTCGTGAGAATGTCTTGTAGGTATTAGAATAACAAGAATAGGCTTTGACTTGTGGTTTCCTTTCTCTCCATATATCTAGCAATCTCAATTCTTTCATAAAATGATTAATGATCATCCTGCATCCATTGTGCGTTACAGTCCAGTCCTGTTGATCTATCTATACTGGGATTCAATGTACAATTAAAATCCCCAGCTATTATACGTTGCCCTGTAAGTGATGATAAAGTAAGAAATAAATTAACGAAGAAGTTTTGATCTATATTGGGACCGTATAAGTTCACCAGATTTATTTTTTCTAATAACAAAGATCCTTGGATGATTAGATATCTTCCTAATTTGTCTCCAATTACATTTTTCACTTGAAATGGGACTGTTTTATGTATGAGAGTCATAACTCCCCTGGCTCGGGATGAAAATGATGAGGTAAACACATTTCCCTGCCATCTTCTCCTAATTCTTTTTACATCTTCCTCTATTAGATGAGTTTCTTGTAAAAACACAATTTTTGAATCTATGTCTTTTATTTTATTCATAACTTATTTAAGTTTTTTTTAGATTTTGTAGACCTCTGCAATTCCATGAAGTTAAATTAATATTAACGCTTTGGTCTATGATCAATAAGGAGTTTAAGATTACCTTGCAATATAAACATGCTCATACAGAGAAGCAAAAACATGGATGCTTGAACATTCATCCTACAAACTACACAAAAACAAATTCCCTTTCCCCACATTCGTGGTAATCCCCCCAAAATCAAAAAAAAAAATCCATCTCCCGTTATAGCTAGTGACTGTTCCACACCTGCGAGGATCAGTCAAACCACTCTCTTTCTCCTCTCAATCACCCTGACTCTACTACTTTTTAATGACATGACATTAACTCTCTTCTGTAGTTTTTCCAACATAACTCCAAAATTTTATAGCAACTTTGTACATCATAGCTTTTTTTTTTTTTAAATTTAATACAATCTGTATTTTGTAGACATGTTATATGTTTCAGATCAATGTACAAATGCTTAAATATTCTACCTTTATATCTTGTTCATGCTTCATGCTTAGGTCCCACCAGTGTCCCCTTGGATCTGCTTGATAAGCTCCTGCGCCTCCTGAGGGGTCTTGAAGATATGGGTTCTCCCTTTATATGTGACCAGCAGTCTTGCCGGATGAATCACTCCGTGACGAATCCCGAGGTTGCGCAGCTCTTTACGGGCGGTGTCGAACTGTTTCCTTAATTGTTGAATTCCTGTGGCCAAATCTGGGTAGAACCGCACCTGTTGATCCTGGTATTTAATTTCTCCTTTAGCTCGCGCTGCGTGGGTGACCGTCATCTTGTCTCTGTAGCTGAGGAACTTCATAATCAGCATCCTCGGTGGTGTCTTATTATCTCTCGGTGGGCCGATTCGGTGAGCGCTCTCTAAGACGACCGATGACTGCAGATCCACGTTGTTCAGCGCTTCTGGAATCCACTTTTCCAAAAAGGAACATGTATCCCATCCCTCCGCTCCCTCCGGGAGGCCCACCAGCCTCAAATTATTCCGTCGCGACCGGGATTCTAAGTCCAGGACATTATCTTCCAGACGTTTATTTTTTTAATTCCAATGTTTGCACCTTTGATTGTAGGCTGGTGACGTCATCTTCAGCGCTTGAGATTTGGAGCTCTGCCTGCGATACTCGCTCCATACAGTCGCTTATTTCTTTTCTCATTCCTTCTATCGCTGCTATAATCCCATCAAATTTAGACAAAAAGTCTGCTCTCATGGACCTGATGGCAGCAAGTACCGCACTCGTCCCCTCCTCAGCAGTCACCGCTCCGCCGCTAGCTCCCTCCTCCGCCATTGTCTTTGGAGATTTTTCTGCTTCGTCACGAGCGTGGAAGTCTGTTAGTCTGGATTGTTTTGACGAATCACTTTTTCCTCTGCCTAATTTCCCAGCCTTAGTCTTTACACAATCCGCACCTAAACGCTGGGATAGGTTTTTGTTCCATTGAGAGAGTTTTAGCCTACTTTTTATTTTTAGGAGCAGAGCAGTGTGAAACACGTCTTCCCTATGTGGCCCGCCATAACCGGAAGTCCTATTCAGATCTTTTTAATCAGTTTATTCACATGTTAAATATAGTTCTTAATACAAACTCATTAAATATTTAGCTGTGTATTACCTGTAAAGAACAGTCATGTAAAACACTTTATTTTTAAAACTGTTTAGAAAAAAAAAATCACATCAAATAGAAATTAATTATTTACAAAAAATATAACATAAGTGTTCCCTTGTTCTCCTTTCATTTACAAATATATATACATACAAATAATTTACAGATTTGCATTCTTCAGTGCTAGCATATAGTAATTCACACCTTCGGGAATTAAAATGCTGCTTGTTTGCAGTTATACCCTCTTTACACAGTGGTTGAGATCATTGAGAGATCTGGCCAGTCAAGAGATTTCTTGAATAATATATAGAGTGATAATCTTCTTCTTCTTTTAGATTTGATTGGTAGTTGGAAAACAGCTTACTGGTGCATTACTGCCACTGACTTGATTATCATCACTCTATAGCTTCTTCTTCTTTTTCTTTCTTCTTTTTTTAGATTTGATTGGTGGCTGGCAACCAGCCCACAGGTGCATTACCACCACTGACTTGATTACCATCACTCTATATCTTTGTATAAGGAGTTCTTATAATGAGTTCTGAACAATCTTCCTCTTCTTCTTTTAGACTTGACTGGCGGCTGGCAACCAGCCCACAGGTGCACCACCACCACGTACTTCACTCTATATCATCACTCTTATCTTGTCAGGAGCTGTAGTCCATATCTGCGTCTCATCTCATTGTTCTTCTTCTTTTAGATTTGATTGGCGGTTGATCCACCAGCCCATGATGTCTGTGAACTTAAAGATCCCCCACTTAACAAGTCCTCAACTGCTTCCCAATGCAGCCCCTTAATGCCAAGATATTTTTCTGCTGCTTTCACAATGATTTTGATTTTTTCTGTTTTCCTGGAAGTCTGCGCAGTGCAGTTTATCACATCTACCACAAAAAAGACAAATTATTTTCCTTCAAAACCAGAGTATCTTCCTTAATTCTACTGCATGCACTGAAAGTCTGCACACTTTCCCTGTTCGAGTCCATTCCCACTTTTTTAGCTGGCACCTTTATCGCAGCTTCTGCATATGTTAATCCCTGGAAGACTTTTATCTGCTGAATTTCTGCTGCACTTTTGCTGGCTACACGACCTCGATATGCAGAGCTATGTTCACCACCGCAGTTACAGCACTTTAATTTGGCTCCTCTTTCACACTTGACATATTCATGTTCACCGGAGCATCTGGCACATCGTTGTCTACCTTTGCATATCGCTGCTACATGACCAAACTTGACATTTGAAACATCTGAGTAGAGGAGGAATGTAAAGTCTGACTTAATAGCTCATGTAGCCAATATACACCTTACTTGACAGTCTTGTTTCATCAAATTTTAACATTACTGACAGACTATCACATTTTTCGCCATTTCTATTAGTTTTCAATCTCCGTAAGTTCCTCATTATTTCATCAGTTGAGACAGCCGTTGAAATGCCCAATATCACTCCTCTCATTGCCTTATTTCCTTCCAATACTGAACACTGCACATTTTTCCCCTCCATTTTATTGACTCTGATTTCTTTTCCTTGTTGAACACTAGCTTTACATGTAACTAGTAACAAACCACTACGAAGAATTCTTGCATTTAAAGCTTCTCCAAGTAGGGGAAGATGGCAGAGAGACATAACGCTTAAACAGAGAGCTCTCCCTAGCCGGATTAAAAATCATTGGTAAATGGCCAACTCGACATAAGCGGATCAATAAACTAAGGGATGAAAACACGAAGGAGCCGGGCACAAGGACAAAAGCAGGGTAAAATTAAAGAATTCCTCTTCAACAACGCAGGAGAAATCGCTGAACACGAGGCCCAAAAAAACGAGGTGACTGCAGCAGAGAAAATGGAGGATGCCAGGCTCGATAACATGAACATTGGCTTTGCCAGTTTGGGTAAAGAGTTGAAAGACTTCAAGCGGCAGCTACAACAGGATTTAGCGGCTCTTAAGGAGGAGCTGAAAAAAGAGATTAAGGAGGAAATTATGGGCCTCCGAAGAGAAATGGAGCGCAAGCTAGCAGAAAACATGGGAGGAGCTGCGCTCTCAGCGGGCGTGTATGACAGAAGCACAGGCCCGAATATCGGAGCTGGAAGATTGGAAGAACGAGGCAAGCGAACAGCTACAGGACCCTGACGACACAAACGCAGAGGATGCAGGAGAAAATAACCAACCTGGAGAGCAGGTCCAGACGGAGCAATATACGCATCTTCGGGATCCCGGAGGGCATTGAAGGCAACTCGATGACGAAATTCATGGATCAGTTCTTAAAAAAAGAGCTGGAGCTGCCCGATGAAGCGGATCTGCAGATTCAACGAGCGCACAGAGCCTCGGCACAGAACCCGAAGCCAAACTCTCCACCCAGGTCAGTTGTGGTAAACTTTCTGAAATATGACATAAAGGAAAGAATCCTGACACAAGCGTGGAAAAAAAAGATACGAATCGGTGACAAACAGATATTCTTTGATCATGACTACCCGACAGAAATTGTGCAGCAGCGGAAGAAATATGCCAACATTAAAAAAACGCTGAAAGAGAAAAAAATTAGATTCCAAATGCCGCTAACAAAGATGAGGATTCATTGGGAGGACGGCGTAAAGACATACAACACAGCCAGAGAGGCAGCGCAGGACATGATGGAGCGGGGCCTTGTGGTGAGCGTGCCGGAGGAAGCGACTGGAGCAGCGGCGGCCCTGAACGCATCACGACAGCCGGAGTGGAGGCGAGTGAGCGGCAGAAGACGGGAGGAGACGTGGAGCAGCGGGCCCTGGAAAAACTGCAAGGCTTTCAACTGAAAGCCGAGATTGTAACAAAGATTAAGAAAGGCACAGAAGAAATGAAGGCCAAGAAGACAAGGTAAAAGAGAAACAGACGGCTAGGAGAGGTTTAAGTGATATTTGTTGGACATTTCTAGACTAATGACTATTACTTGGATAGTAACTAGAGGTCTAGGGAGGACCCCTCACTCGGTGAGGACATTCCCTCCACCCACCAACAGGGACCAGCGGCCAGAAGAAAGGCCCAAAGTACAGAGGTCGAGATTTTTTAATGTGTTTTTATATAAATATGTGTTATTTTTGTTGTTAAAGGGGCTAGGAGCACAAGTTAAAAAAATGGAAAAACATGAATATGGGTAAAAATCTTAAGATAATGACACTAAACGTGAATGGTCTGAACTCACCAGTTAAAAGGGAAAGAATAATAAGAAAATTCAAGAAGGAAAAAGCCGAAATTATATTTATGCAAGAGACACATTTGAGCAAGACAGAACATGAGAAACTAAAGAGATTTGGCTATAAGAACTCCTACTACAGTTCATTTAAGGGAGGAACTAAAAGGGGGTTATGATACTAATTTCAAATAAAATACAATTTGAAAGTGAACAAGAAATCCAGGATAAAGAAGGCAGATATGTAATAATAAAGGGAAGAATAGATGGTATGCAGATCACATTAGTGAACATCTATGCCCCACCAGAAAGTGACAAGGGTTTTTTTCAACATCTGTTTGATCTCATAGCAACACACAGTGAAGGAGTCCTAATTTGTGGAGGAGACTTAAATGCTGTCATGGACCATGAAGTTGATACAACAAGTGTTAAGAAGACAAAAAACATGTAACAAAGTTCATAAGAACCTCACTGGCAGAAATGGGTATGGTAGACATATGGAGGGACCTGCACCCACTCGAAAAAGACTATACACATTATTCAGCAGTCCATAAAGTACACTCTAGAATAGATTACTTCCTTATGAATGAAGGTGACAGACACAGGGTGAGAAATTGTTGGATTGGAGGGGCAAGAAATATCAGATCATAATCCTATATACATGGAAATATATTTAAACAATAGAAAACGACAAACAACATGGAAACTTAATGTAGGACTGTTAAATGATGAGAAAATGAAAGAAAGAATAAAAGTAAACATAAACGAGTATATCCAAGAGAATGACAATAAAAGAAGTGGACCCAACAATACTATGGGATGCACTAAAAGCCGTGTTAAGAGGTAAATTAATTGTTGAAACAGGAAAAGCAAATAAGTCTAAACTGGAAACATATGAACAAAGATGTGAGAGACTGAGGGAATTAGAACGTAAACATCAAAGCACAAATGACCCAAAAATATATCAAGAAATTAAAGAAGAAAAAATAAAGATAAAAGAAACACAATTGTCAGTGTCCTACTTCTTCTCCACAGCCACCAACGAATATCACTCTATATATCCCAACCGCCAATCAAATCTAAAAGAACTAACTAACTAACTAACCTGCACTTATATAGCGCTTTTCTAGTCACAAAGACCACTCAAAGCGCTTTCATTAATACTAACCCTCTATTCTAAGGGCCTATAGGAAACAGATATCTAGGGACAATTTAGAACAGCCAATTAACCTAACATGCATGTTTTTGGCATGTGGGAGGAAACTGGAGAAATCCCGGAGTAAACCCACGCAACACGGGGAGAACATGCAAACTCCACACAGATCACTGTTGGTCGGGGGGCTGGGATCGAACCATGATCCCACGATCCCCACAATCCCCGGGCCAAGGGTAATCTGTGCTGCCGCAGTGCTAACCACTGCGCCACCGTGCAGCCCAGAAAGAAGAATGCCTTTGTGACATCATCAGTGACAACATCACAGAGGCTCCTCTGATCTGACACATTAGTTTTAGAATAGTTGGTGGCAGTTGGACCTTTTAAGCAGACTTGCTGAATACCACACCTCACCTTACAACCAATTACAAGGTAAAAAAATATTTTATCTCTTTTGTTGTATATGAGTTTTGTCTTGAGAACTCAGTCCACACAGCACAAGTCAAGGTTTATTTTTGAATAACTTACTGTTTGTTAAAACAGAAGTGATGTAAAGGAAGCAAGATGTCTAAGCTCCCGTTAGCCAAGATGCCTTCTCTTATAGGAGAAGGTGTAATATGGAAGCAAGCATTTTTAAGTTTTACACTTATATTTAGCATTTTTGAGCTAACCTCCGACAACATTAATCTATTTTTGCTTCCGGCGCCACACGAGTAGGCTGCCTTTTTGCAACAGCGGATCAATTTCTTCCTATTGTGGAAAGTGAAATAACAGAGGCAGATTTACGCAACAGACGACTTTATTCACTCTCACATCAGTCATACACAGAAAAAGCATGTCTCAATACACCAGGGGTTCTCCATTTATATCAGCCGCCCCTCTCACATCTGCATGACATCTCACATCACAATACATTCATCCTTTCTCCCCCAACCCCTTCTTCCTGCTACCTCACCATAATCTCTGTCATCTCCATACCTATTGTCCTTCTCTGTTTACCCTCTGCATCCAATCTGAGATGATTAACCCAGCCTACACCTTTATTCATTCCTACACCGCCCCCCCCCCCCCCACAGAATCTCAGACCGAGTTTCAGTCTTCACGTCCTTTTGGCTTCAGTCTCCTCCCATATCTGCTGTAACGGGGGTTTACCGCCTCCGTGGCGCTGCTGTGCCGGCAGGGGGCTCCTGGGGGTGTGTCTGTCTGCGGGTGGGCCATGGTGAGGGGGGGGGGGGGAACCTTCAGCTTGCTCGTGTGGCTGCTCTGATGAATCATTTACCTGGGGAGTTCTCAGTGGGGGTCTTCCACGCCGAGGGGCCCGAGCCAACTGCACTTGTTCGTCTGCCACCACAAAGGCGGGCTTAAGTCTGTCTATGCATATTTTCTCCCGACGACCCCCCAAGTCTAACAAAAAATGTTTGTCCCCTGTTTCCAGCACTCCGAACGGGCCATCGTGGACCAGAGGTCGGAAACAAACTGAGGGCCCCTATCGGACGTGATGTCCGACGGAATTCCAAAACGTGTCACCCATGTTGTCAAAAAAGCGCGCGCCACGTCCGCGGACGCGGTTGCCGCCAGCGGGACTGCTTCTGGCCAGTGTGTGGTACGGTCCACCACTGTCAGAAGGTGCGTGCACCCCTGCGATGGCGGGAGGGGGCCCATGAGGTCCACGTGAACATGGTCGAACCTCTTCGCCGGTATACGAAACGGCTCCAAAGGAGCCTTCGTGTGTCTGTGTACTTTGGCTCGTTGGCACGCTACGCAGGCTGCAGCCCACTCTTTCACTTGTTTGCGCAGGCCTGGCCACATGAACTTTGCTCCCACCATTTTGACTGACGCGCGCACTCCTGGGCGCGCCAGAGCATGAATTGACTCAAACACGCCAAGTAGCTGGGACCAACGGGCGCGGGCGTCCCGTGGAGACATCGCAGATTGGGGGGGCTGCTGTCTTGCAGTACTCTGCTCTCCAGCCTTTACCCTGTTGGTCCAGACTGGAGCGCGCACACGTCTGCATCGCCAATCTGCTCTGCAGCCATGGCTGTATAATCTATCCCCAGGCAGACCGGGGCCATTACTGCGCGAGAGAGGCAGTCCGCCACCACATTCAGTTTACCCGACACATGCTGAACATCGGTCGTAAACTCCGAGATCGCGGCCAGTTGCCTCTGCTGCCGCCCTGACCATGGTTCCGAAACCTTGGCCATCGCGAACGTTAGCGGCTTGTGGTCCACGAACGCGGTGAAGCTGCGCCCTTCCAGCCAGAACTGGAAGTGGTGTATGGCCAGGTGGAGAGCCAGCAACTCTCTGTCGAATGTGCTGTATTTACTCTCACTGTCGCACAAAGACCTGCTGAAAAAGAGAGCAGCTGCCAAGAATCGGCGACACGTTGCTCCACGACGGCCCCTATGGCCACATCTAAGGCGTCGGTAGTGAGCGCTATCCGGGTCGCCGGGTCCGGGTGCGCCAACAGTGCAGCGTTTGCCAGGGCTGTTTTAACCTCAGAGAATGCCTGCTCCCGCTCCAGAGTCCATTTGACTCTGTCCGCGGGTTTCCGTTTCTTGAGCGCGGCGTACAGTGACTGCATGAGTTGAGCTGCGTGGGGGAGGAACCGGTTATAAAAGTTAACCATCCTCAAAATTCTTGCAGCGCCTGACCGTCTGAGGCCGGGGAAAAATTCGCCACGGCGTACACCTTGTCGGGCAAGGGTATCGCTCCCTCCGGTGAGACGCGGTGCCCCAAAAAATCAATCCCCGTCACGCCGAACTGGCACTTCGCCGGGTTGATTATTAACCCGTGCTCCTCCAACCTCCGGAAAATTATCCTGAGGTGGGTTACCTGTTCGTCCTTGGATGCGCTGGCCACCAGGATGTCATCCAGGTAGACAAACACAAACGGCAGATCGCCCAACACCGCATCCATCATGCGTTGGAATGTCTGTGCCGCTCCTTTTAATCCGAAGGGCATGCATAAAAACTCAAACAAGCCAAACGGAGTTATTACTGCTGTTTTGGGTATGTCCTCCGTGCGCACTGGGACCTGGTGGTAACAGCGGATCAGGTCTATTTTAGAAAAATGCATGCCCTGGCGAGGTGAATGGAGAAATCCTGAATATGGGGGTTCGGGTAGCGGTCGTGCGCTGTGGCGTTATTCAATCTGCGGAAATCTCCGTACGGTCGCCACAATCCCTTGGCCTTAGGGACCATGTGTAGCGGGGATGCCCATGGGCTGTTTGAGCGCCTAATGATGCCCAACCTTTCCAGGTTGGCAAACTCCTCGCGCGCTATGGCCAGATTAGCTGCGTCCAAGCGCCGAGGTCGTGCAAAAACGGGCGGCCCGGTGGTGGTGATAAAGTGTTCCACCCCGTGTTTAGCGATGGCCGCCGAAAACGTCGGGACCGTGAGTGCTGGGAACTGAGTGAGCAGTGTGTGGAACTTACCGCCTGGAGCTGTGACGCTGGCTTGTATTATTGGCCCAGCCCCTCGAGCTGTGCAGGGGAGAGAATCAAAAGACATTGCATTAACCAAACGTCTGTTAGCAACATCGACTAGCAACCCATATGCACACAGAAAATCAGCTCCCAGGATTGGGAAACTCAATGCTGCTATGACAAAAGTCCACTCGTACATACGGCCGTGTAGGGATAAAGTCAGTGTTCTCTCACCAAAAGTCTTAATGTCCGAGCCATTTACTGCTACCAGCCCGGGGCCACTAGCTCCCGCTAGCCGGTCGGCATAGGACGGCAGGATGATGCTCCTCTGAGCGCCAGTGTCTACGAGGAACCGTCTCCCCGAGTGCGAGTCCGTCAGTAGAGCAGCTTCTTCTCTTCACCGGCGGTCACAGCTGCTACTGACTGCTGGCCTTGGCGTTTCCCGAACGCTTGAATTGACACGGTGGCACACATCTGCGTGCGTTCTCCCCAATGCGGCGGTGGTAGAAGCAGAACGTGTCTCTCTGGCGCTCCCTGGCCCCTGCTGCCGCTACCGTCGGCAACTCCTCGCCTCCGCTGGTCATCTCGCTGGGTTCCGATGCTGCCGCGTTCACTGTGAGGGCTCTGGTGGTGAGGATGATCTGATCTGCCTCCTGGGCTAGTGCACGGTAGTCACGCGCGGCCAGCAACGGTGAATTGGCCAGAACCGCTCTGGCCACTGTTGGGAGGTTCTGGAGGAAAAGGTGGGCAAACAGAAAATGCCCGTCTTCTGTGCCCATCAACGCCAACATCTTCTCCATCAGTTCGACCGCCGAACCATCTCCTAACTCGGAGTGCCTCAGGAGCCTCTCTGCTCTCTCAGTCCGAGAGCGTGTAGCGCCGGGACAGCGCAGCCTTGAGAGCCCCGTATTTGTCATGGGCTGGAGGCTGTTGGAGCAGGCTCGCTACTTGCTGAGATGTGCGAGCGTCCAGCGCTGCGACCACATAGTAATATTTGGTGTCGTCTGCCGTTATTCCCCGGAGGGCGAACTGAGCCTCGGTGTGGTGGAACCAAGACCGCGGGTCGTGCAGCCAAAAGTCCGGTAGTTTGACTGAAACAGCGCATGCGTTGCTATGGGTTCCTATCCGGGCTGTCTCTGGAATGCCTGCTGCGTTGGTGGGGCTTCCCGTCCGGGCCGAGTCCGGGGTTCTTGCTTCGTGTTCCATAATTCGTCAAAGGGTCACCAGTGTGAAGAGTGAAATAACGGAGGCAGATTTATGCAACAGACGACTTTATTCACTCTCACATCAGTCATACACAGTAAAAGCATGTCTCAATACACCAGGGGCTCTCCATTTATATCAGCCGCCCCTCTCACATCTGCATAACATCTTGCATCATAATACATTCATCCTTTCTCCCCCAACCCCTTCTTCCTGCTACCTCACCATAATCTCCATACCTATTGTCCTTCTCTGTTTACCCTCTGCATCCAGTCTGAGATGATTAACCCAGTCTCTACACTATTTTTATTTACTATCTGGCTTCTCTTGCTAATCTTTCTGATCCGGCGACACCTTATCCATCACGGACGGACATGGATCGCCCAAATGTCTCCTGAGCCGACAGACGAAGCCACTGTTTTTAGCAGGATACGTTACAGCAGAGACCAGCTGTTAGCACTTAACCGGACCAAAATGCTAGCACAAGACTTCGACATACCGGGTGAAATAAGACAGAAACGATGTGGATGCCGTGCTGGAGCAAGACGGCGGGCGAGAAATATAAGGTACAGACCCATCCTTCCATCCGTTATTATGGAGAATGTACGATCGCTACTCAATAAGACTGACGAGCTAGCAGCTATCTTCTGCTACGAGAGCGTCTTCAGAGAGATTAGCATGATGTTGTTTACTGAGACGTGGCTAACAGAACTAGCAACAGATGTTAACATCAAACTGTAGGGTTTCCACGCAATACGGGCACCGGACACCAGACAGTGGGGAGGCAAGGGGCAGAGGAGTGATAATGTATGTCAATAACAGCTGGTGCAGACCGGGACATATCACGGTTAAGGAACAACATTGCAACAAAGACATTGAGTTGCTAGCTGTTAGCATGCGGCCTACCTATCTCCCGAGGGAATACTCACACGTGATCTGCATTCTTATTTATGCAAATCCGACGGCGAACGTGGGGACAGCGCGTGACGCCATTCACTTAGTAACTGGCAGGCTGCTGACAGAACACCCAGATGCTCTTCCCTCATCTCAGGTGATTTCAACCATATTTCACTGTCCCCCATTCTGCCCACATTCACCCAGTATGTCACATGCCACACTAGCGACAATAAAACACTGGACTTATTCTATGCTAACACTAAGGAGGCGTACACCTCATCACCACTCCCCCCACTCGGGAGATCGGATCACAACTTGGTTCATCTCCTGCCGGACAACACCGTACCCACCAAGACCATACGGTGTTGCTCGAACAACAAACCCTGGATCAACCCTGAGATTAAAACACTTCTGAGAGAGAAGAAGAGGATCTTCAGGTCGGGGAACAGGGAGATGCTGAAGTCCGTTCAGAGGGAGCTGAGGAGGAAGATCAGAGAAGGCAAGGACAGCTTCAGGAAGAAGATGGAGGACAAGCTGCAACAAAGCGACATCGGCGGGGTCTGGAGAAACCTTAAAACCATCTCTGGGCTCCAGAATACCTCCTCCCAGGCCACGGGGGGCAGGGAGTGGGCAAACAATCTGAACCTGTTTTTTAATAGGTTTGACCAATCGTCCTCCCCCTCGACTGCACACCAACCACTGCTGCCTCTAAAGTCATCAAGACCTGCTGTCCACACCCCACTCCCAGCACACAACCCCCCAACCTGACCCTCACTAAGACCCAGGTGAGGACGGAGCTGAGGAAGATCAAGGCGAGGAAGGCCTCGGGGCCGGACGGCATCAGCGCGAAGCTCCTCAAGTCCTGCGCAGACCAGCTGTGTGGGATTGTGGAGCACATCTTCAACCTGAGCCTGAAGCTGGGGAGGGTACCACAGTTGTGGAAAACATCTTGTGTGGTACCTGTATCAAAGACTTCCCACCCCAGAGACCTGAACAGCTACAGACCAGTGGTCCTGACGTCTCACATGATGAAGACCCTGGAGAGACTGCTCCTTGCTCACCTCCGCCCCATGGTGGGACCAGCGATAGATCCACTCCAGTTCGCCTACCAGCATGCCATTGGGGTGGAGGATGAAGTGATCTTCCTCCTTCACCGTTCCCTGTCCCACCTGGAGAAGCCCGGGAACGCGGTGAGGATCATGTTCTTTGACTTCTCCAGTGCTTTCAACACCATCCAACCGATGATCCTGAAGGACAAGCTGCTGTGTGCAGGGGTGGACCAGCACCTGTCATCATGGATCCTGGACTACCTCTACTAACCGGCCACAGTTTGTGAGAATCTGGGATTGTGTGTCCGACACGATCATCGGTAGCATGAGGGCCCCCCCAGGGAACGGTTTTGGCTCCCTTCCTGTTCACTCTTTATACTGCGGACTTCTCACACAACAACACACTGCCATCTACAGAAGTTCTCTGATGACTCTGTGATCGTCGGCCTCATCTCCAACGGAGATGAAGCTGAGTACAGAGGACTTCGTGGACTGGTGCCATCGGAACTGCCTCCAGATCAACGCAAGGAAAACTAAGGAGCTGGTGGTGGATTGCCGCAGGAAAGGACAACCCCTCACAGCACCAGTAAACATCCAGGGAACAGACATTGAGATGGTGACATCCTACAAGTACCTGGGTGTTCATCTGAACAATAAACTAGACTGGTCACACAATACCGATGCACTCTACAAGAAGGGACAGCGCAGGCTGTTCCTACTGAGGAGGCTCAGGTCTTTTGGTGTACAAGGGGTGCTCTTGAAGACATTCTACGACACGGTGGTGGCATCAGCCATCACTTTTGGAGTGGTCTGCTGGGGCAACGGCATTACAGCAGCCGATAGGAAAAGACTGAACAAACTGATCAAGAAAGTCTGTCCTTGACCCAGTGGAGGAGATAGGGGAGAGAAGGATGGTGGCTAAACTGTCATCTCTGCTGGAGTCCGAGTCCCACCCCATGCAGGACACACTGAACGCACTGAGGAGCTCATTTAGCAGTAGACTACATCGTCCTAGGTGCGCGACCGAGAGGTTTCGCAGGTCCTTCCTACCTACGGCTGTCAGACTTTATAACCGAAGCAGGGCTGCTCGCAGAGATAGCAAAAAAAACATGACGACCTAATAGTATTGAATGCAAAAGACGCAACAGACTTACACAAATGGTCCCCTTCAGTATACAACTAGGAAAATATCAGTCGCTATGGAGGGTGATAATATGTATGGGTACATACAGTGGGGTAAAAAAGTATTTAGTCAGCCACCAATTGCGCAAGTTCTCCCACTTAAAAGATGAGAGAGGTCTCCAATTTTCATCATAGGTATACCTCAACTATGAGAGACAAAATGAGAAAAAAAAATCCAGAAAATCACATTGTCTGATTTTTAAAGAATTTATTTGCAAATTATGGTGGAAAGTAAGTATTTGGTCAATAACAAAAGTTCATCTCAGTACTTTGTTATATACCCTTTGTTGGCAATGACAGGGGTCAAACGTTTTCTGTAAGTCTTCACAAGGTTTTCACACACTGTTGCTGGTATTTTGGCCCATTCCTCCATGCACATCTCCTCTAGAGCAATGATGTTTTGGGGCTGTCGCTGGGCAACACGGACTTTCAACTCCCTCCAAAGATTTTCTATGGGGTTGAGCTCTGGAGACTGGCTAGGCCACTCCAGGACCTTGAAATGCTTCTTACGAAGCCACTCCTTTGATGCCCGGGCAGTGTGTTTGGGATCATTGTCATGCTGAAAGACCCAGCCACGTTTCATCTTCAATGCCCTTGCTGATGGAAGGAGGTTTTCACTCAAAATCTCAAAATACATGGCCCCATTCATTCTTTCCTTTACATGGATCAGTCATCCTGGTCCCTTTGCAGAAAAACAGCCCCAAAGTATGATGTTTCCACCCCCATCCTTCACAGTAGGTATGGTGTTCTTTCTCCTCCAAACACGACAAGTTGAGTTTTTACCAAAAAGTTCTATTTTGGTTTCATCTGACCATATGACATTCTCCCAATCCTCTTCTGGATCATCCAAATGCTCTCTAGCAAACTTCAGACGGGCCTGGACATGTACTGGCTTAAGCAGGGGGACACGTCTGGCACTGCAGGATTTGAGTCCCTAACGGCGTAGTGTGTTACTGATGGTAGCCTTTGTTACTTTGGTTCCAGCTCTCTGCAGGTCATTCACTAGGTCCCCCCGTGTGGTTCTGGGATTTTTGCTGGATTTGCTGGATTGCTGGATTCTGGATTTTTTTTCTCATTTTGTCTGTCATAGTTGAGGTATACCTATGATGAAAATTGGAGACCTCTCTCATCTTTTAAGTGGTAGAACTTGCACAATTGGTGGCTGACTAAATACTTTTTTGCCCCACTGTATTCATACCATGCAGGGTAACTAAATAGACAGTTATGCTGTTTATTCCATCTAGCTACAATGCTCCGCACTGTGTATATATATTTATATATCTATGTGTGTAAAATCACAGGCAGATTCATTTCAAATGATTTATTGCACACTCACATCTCACGAGCACTGAACAGAATGACTCGTCACATCACGAGCACAGAACAGATTGACTAGTCACATTAAACATCCTTCTCTCTCTACATCAAGTTACACTTCACAAGATTCCAGAAACTTCCTAATAACAGCAGGACATCAACACCTCGCTTCATTCAACCCCCACTCCCACTGTTCTCCCATATGTATTCATTGTCTCTGTCTAAGGTGTGAAATAACCTGAGGCCTGAGGCCCACACTGCCCCCCCCCCCCAGCAACTTAGATAGAACAATAGCACATCAGTCCACATGCTGTTTCGGCTTCAGCCTCCTCCCATATCTGCTGCAACTGGGTTTTACCACCTCCGTGGCGCTGCTGTGCAGTGTGTCTGACTGCGGGTGAGCCGTGGAGAGGGGAGGGGGGGTTCACTCTGCCCGTGTGGCTGCTCTGATGAATCGTTTCCCTGGGGAGCTCTCCGTGGGGGTCTTCCACGCCGAGGGGCCCTAGCCAACAGCACTTGCTCGTCCGCCACAACGAAAGCGGGTTTGAGTCTGTCTATGCCAATTTTTTCCCTCCTATCCCCCAAGTCTAGCAAAAAATGCTTATCCCCTGTTTCCAGCACTCTGAACAGCCCATCATAGGGTGGGCGCAACGGAGGGCGGTGGGCGTCGTGTCTGACAAACACGAACTCTGCGTTCTTCAAAGTTTTAGGCACAAAAACACGCGGAAAACTGTGGTGGGCAGGTCCCGGCAGCGTGCCTGTGTTTGCGCTACGCTGTAAAAGCTGAGAAGGGGAGCTGCTGGGCGCGAGATTATCTGGCAGAAATTCCCCGGGCAGCCGTAGTGGCTGCGCAAAAACGAGCTCTGCCGGGGAAGCTTCCAGATCCTCTTTTGGCGCGGAGCGCAACCCCAATAAAACCCACGGTAACTTGTCTACCCAATTTGCATCCATCAATGACGCCCTGAGTGCTGCTTTCAGTGATCTATGAAAACGCTCGCATAACCCATTGGCCTGTGGGTTGTACGCGGTTGTGCGGTGGATTGTAACACCCAGGCTGCGGGCCATCGCGGACCAGAGTTCGGAAACAAATTGAGGGCCCCTGTCGGACGTAATGTCCGACAGGACTCCAAAACGTGCCACCCATGCTGTTAAAAAAGCGTGCACCATGTCTGCGGACGTGGTTGCCGCCAGCGGAACTGCTTCTGACCAGCGCGTAGTGCGGTCCACCATTGTCAGGAGGTGTGTGCACCCCTGTGATGGCGGGAGGGGGCCCACGAGGTCCACGTAAACATGGTCGAACCTCTTAGCCGGAATACGAAACGGCTCTAAGGGAGCCTTCGTGTGTCTGTGTACCTTGGCTCGTTGGCACACCACGCAGGCTGCAGCCCACTCTTTAACTTGTTTAACTTGTTTTGACGGACGCGCGCACTCCTGGGTGCGCCAGAGTGTGAACCGACTCAAACACGCGGCGCCACGCGGCCGGGACCACGGGACGCGGGCGACCTGTGGAGACATCGCAGATTAGGGGGGGCATGCCGTCTTGCAGCACCCTGCTCTCCAACCTTAACCCTGTTGGTCCAGACTGGAGCGCGCGCACGTCTGCATCGCTAATCTGCTCCGCGGCCATGGCTGCGTAATCTATGCCCACGCAGACTGGGGCCTCCACGGGGCGCGAGAGGCAGTCCGCCACTACATTCAGTTTACCCGACACATGCTGAATATCGGTAGTAAACTCTGAGATTGCGGCCAGCTGTCTCTGCTGCCGGCCCGACCACGGTTCTGAAACCTTGGCCATCGCGAATGTTAGCGGCTTGTGGTCTATGAACGTGGTGAAGCTGCGCCCTTCCAGCCAGAACTGGAAGTGGCGAATGGCCAGGTGGAGAGCCAGCAACTCTATGTCGAACGCGCTGTATTTACATTCGCTGTCACACAAAGTTCTGCTGAAAAAGGCGAGCGGCTGCCAAGCCCCGGCGACGCGCTGCTCCACGACAGCCCCTATGGCCACGTCTGAAGCGTCGGTGGTGAGCGCTATGCGGGCCGTTGGGTCTGGATGTGCCAGCAGTGCGGCGTTTGCCAGAGCTGCTTTAACTTCCGAGAACGCCCGCTCTTGCTCCGGGGTCCATTCGACACTATCCGCGGGTTTCCGTTTCTTCAGCGCGGTGTACAATGGCTGCATGAGCTGCGCCGTGCGGGGAAGGAAACGGTTAAAAAAGTTCACCATTCCCAAAAATTCCTGCAGCGCCCTGACCGTCTGAGGCCGGGGAAAATCCGCCATGGCGCGCACTTTGTCGGGCAGCGGGATCGCTCCTTCTGGACAGACGCGGTGCCCCAAAAAATCAATTTCCGTTACACCGAACTGGCATTTCGCCGGGTTGATTATTAACCCGTGCTCCTCCAACCTCCGGAAAACCGTTGTGAGGTGGGTTTCGTGTTCGTCTTCGGACGTGCTGGCTACTAGGATATCGTCCAGGTAGACGAACACCAACGGGAGATCGCGCAGCACTGCATCCATCATGCGCTGGAACGTCTGTGCCGCTCCTTTTAACCCGAATGGCATGCGCAGGAACTCGAATAGACCGAATGGAGTTATTACCGCTGTTTTGGGTACGTCCTCAGCGCACAGTGGGACTTGGTGGTAACCGCGGACCAGGTCTATTTTGGAAAAAATGCGTGCCCCGGCGAGGTGAGTGGAAAAATCCTGTATGTGGGGAATCGGGTAGCGGTCGTGCGCCGTGGCGTTGTTCAACCTGCGGAAATCACCGCACGGTCACCACGATCCCTCAGCCTTAGGGACCATGTGTAGCGGGGATGCCCATGGGCTGTTCGAGCGCCTGATGATGCCCAACCTTTCCAGGTTGGCGAACTCCTCGCGCGCTATGGCCAGTTTAGCTGCGTCCAAGCGCCGAGGTCTTGCAAAAACGGGCGGCCCGGTGGTGGTGATAAAGTGCTCCACCCCGTGTTTAGCGATGGCCGCTGAAAACGTCGGGACCGTGAGTGCTGGGAACTGAGTGAGCAGTGTGTGGAACTTACCGCCTGTAGCTGTGATGTTGGCTTGTGCTGTTGGCTGGGTCACTCGAGCTATACAGGGGAGAGAGTCAAAAGACAGTGCATTAACCAGGCGCCTGTTAGCAACATCAACCAGTAAACCATGTGCACACAGAAAATCAGCCCCCAGTATATGGTAATTCAGTGCTGCTATGACAAAAGTCCACTCATATGTATGGCCGTGTAGAGATAAGAGCAGAGTCCTCTCACCAAAGGTCTTAATATCCGAGCTGTTTGCTGCCAACATCCCAGGGCTGCTAGATCCTGCCAGCCGGTCAGCGTAGGTGGGCCGGATGAAACTTTTCTGGGCTCCGGTGTCCATGAGGAAACGCCTCCCCGAGCGTGCGTCCATCAAGTAGAGCAGCTTGTTCTCCTCCCCGAGGGTCGCTGCTGCTACCGACCCCCGGCCTTGGCATTTTCCCGAGCGCTGGAATTGGCACAGTGGCGCACATCTGTGTGCGTTCTCTCCGAAGCGGCGGTGGTAGGAACAGAGCGTGTCCCTCTGGCGCTCCTTGGCCCCAGCTGCTGCTACCGTCGGTGGCTCCTCGCCTCCTCTGGTCGTCTCGCTGGGCTCCGTCGCTGCCGCGTTGACTGTGATCGCCTTGGTGGTGATGATGATCCGGTCTGCCTCCTGGGCTAGCGCACGGTAGTCTCGCGCGGCCAGCCGCGGCAAATTGGCCAGAACCGCTCTCGCTACTGTCGGAAGGTTCCAGAGGAAGAGGTGGGCAAACAGAAAGTGCTCGTCGTCCGTGCCCTTAACGCCAGCATCTTCTCCATCAGGTCTACGGCCGAACCCTCTCCTAGCTTGGTCCGCGTCAGGAGCCTCTCCGCTCTCTCACAGTCCGAGAGCGTGTAGTGCTGGATGAGCGCAGCTTTGAGCGCCTCGTATCTGTTGCTGGCTGGAGGCTGATCGAGCAGGCTTGCTACCTGTTGAGCTGTGCGGGTGTCGAGCGCTGCGACCACATGGTAGAATCTGGTGTCATCTGCCGTTACTCCCCGGAGGGCGAACTGGGCCTCAGTGAGGTGGAACCAAGAGCGTGGGTTGTGCTGCCAGAAATCCGGTAGCTTGACTGCAACCGCACACGCGTGGCTGGAGGTTCCAGTCTGGTCTGTCTGTGGGATGGCTGCCGCCTTGCTGTAGTTTCCTGACCGGGCCGGCGCCGGGGATCTTGCCTCGTGTTCCATAATACGTCTTGGGTCACCAGTGTGGAGTGTGGAAAATCACAGGCAGATTCATTTCAAAATGATTTATTTCACACTCACATCTCACGAGCACAGAACAGACTGAACTTTTTACCAAAGACTCTCCTCTTAAGTTTCACGGCTTACATCACACACAACAGGACATTTGCATCACACTGCATTCAACCCCCTACATCCTTGACTCCTTCTCACTCTCTCACCAGGAGACTCCTGCTCTTTTGTCTCCCATGCTTATTCACTGTCTCTCATCTGAGATGCTAGAAATCTGACTCTCCCAAGGTGCTACAATATCTTTCAGCTTTTTCCTTCTTGCTTTATCAAGCCAGTTTATATTAAAATCACCCATTAGCAATATTTCCTTTCTTTCATATTTCTTTGAGATTTCGGCCAAACCAGAGTAAAAGTCATTAGTTGCATTTGGTGGGCGATACACAGCGAGTACAATGAATGACATTTGGGGAGATAGCCTTATTGTGACCCCGACACATTCCAGAGTTTGATCGGAGGTGTCTATCTGGTAACTGTCAATGCTGTCTTTAACGCAAATCAAAACCCCGCCCCCTTTTCCTTTCCCTTGGTCTCGTCTATAAACATTGTATCCGGGGATTGTAAACACAGATAGAGGAGTCATGGTGTTCATCCAAGTTTCTGTGAGACTCATAGTGAGTTCTATGATCATGAGTGATGGTCTATAGACATCATAGGAACATCATTGATCTTTTAGCGAGTCCTATGATCGTGACACACAGACAGACAGAGATTTCTTGAATTATATACTCTCCAGCTATGTAGTGTCTGGTTTAGTGTGTCCTATTCTTAATCGGGTGATGAGTATCTCTTCTTTCCTGTTTCTGCCAACTCCCATTCCAAAGTTTACCTGCTTTTGAATGTCATAAAGATGTCTTCCTGCATCTGTTAGTCCCAATATTCTTGCCACTTTTCCACTATATAATTTTTAATTATTGATTTGCCTTCTGCCTTACTGAGATTTCCAGATTTACTTCTTCAAATTTTGATGATGGCATAGCGAGTCCTATGATGCCTGCATTTGATATTTGATGTCATAGCGAGGCCTATGATCTTTGATGATGTCATAGCAAGTCCAATGATCGTGAGTGATGGTCTATATGGCATCATATAACATCATGTAGACATCATAGGAACATCATAGGCGATCCTATGATCTTTTAGCAAGTCCTATAGGAGCATCATAGGACATCATGTAGAGATCATAGGAACATCATAGGCGATCCTATTGTAGAGGATGTGCTCAAGGATGAGGCTGAGTTTTATTTCTCAGGTTCAGCTTTATTAACAGAACACATCTCTAGCATTCTCAAAGCAGGAAAAGAGGCAGAGCAATATAACATCGCACTCTTATACTTCTGGAGCATCGAAACTTAAGTCACATGGTGCTTTAGCAAACATACAGTCACATGGTACTTAATCCCAGTCACAATGCAACTCTTTGATTTTTCACCATTGTCTCTTATTCTTCGATGATCCGGAAATCCCTCTGGGGCATCTTCTCTGAGACAAAGGCCAAATCTCACACCTCCTCGTTATCTCCTGCAGACTCCTGCAGATCCAGACCTTTTGTCCCTCGAGACGTGAAGCACCCAATAAACATACAGCCATACATTTGTGGAAAATATGAACCCAACATATGTGCCACATGACCCCCCCCCAAACGTCTACTATGGGACAAAACATAATCAGAGATGCATGACATAAAAACATTACCACCTATCAAAAATCAATCCACCTGTTGCCTAGGTCTTAACCTCCTGCCGAATCTGCTGTAAGCCGGCTTTGCTACTTCTGCAGCGTCTTCTTGTACCTGTGGATTAGAACTGTTAGCACATCTCTGTGGGGGCTCTGGAGAATGCCTTCTCGGAGGCCTGCCACGGCGGGGGGCCCTCGCCAACTGCACGTGTTCATCAGCCAGAAAAAAGGCGGGTTTGAGTCTGTCTATGCAAATCAACTCTTTCCTGTCTCCTAAATCTAGCAAAAAAATGTTTCTCCCCTGTTTCCAGCACTCTGAAAGGTCCATCATAAGGCGGGCGCAAACCTGGGCGCTGAGCATCATGTCTAACAAAAACAAACTCTGCATTTTTTAAAGACTTTGGCACAAAAACGCTTGGGAAACTGTGATGAACCGGACCAGGAAGCGTGCTTGATCCTGCGCCGCTCTGCAACAGCTGAGCGGGAGGGCAATTTGGTGCAGGATTGTCGGGAAGAAACTCCCCTGGCAAACGGAGAGGTTGTGCAAAAACTAACTCAGCTGGGGAGGCCTGCAAATCCTCCTTAGGTGCAGAACGCAACCCCAATAAAACCCATGGAAGTTTATCCACCCAATTTGTATCCGTAAGTGACGCTCTGAGGGCTTACGCCCTTAACGCCAGCATCTTCTCCATCAGGTCTACGGCCGAACCCTCTCCTAGCTTGGTCCGCGTCAGGAGCCTCTCCGCTCTCTCACAGTCCGAGAGCGTGTAGTGCTGGATGAGCGCAGCTTTGAGCGCCTCGTATCTGTTGCTGGCTGGAGGCTGATCGAGCAGGCTTGCTACCTGTTGAGCTGTGCGGGTGTCGAGCGCTGCGACCACACGGTAGAATCTGGTGTCATCTGCCGTTACTCCCCGGAGGGCGAACTGGGCCTCAGTGAGGTGGAACCAAGAGCGCGGGTTGTGCTGCCAGAAATCCGGTAGCTTGACTGCAACCGCACACGCGTGGCTGGAGGTTCCAGTCTGGTCTGTCTGTGGGATGGCTGCCGCCTTGCTGTAGTTTCCTGACCGGGCCGGCGCCGGGGATCTTGCCTCGTGTTCCATAATACGTCTTGGGTCACCAGTGTGGAGTGTGGAAAATCACAGGCAGATTCATTTCAAAATGATTTATTTCACACTCACATCTCACGAGCACAGAACAGACTGAACTTTTTACCAAAGACTCTCCTCTTAAGTTTCACGGCTTACATCACACACAACAGGACATTTGCATCACACTGCATTCAACCCCCTACATCCTTGACTCCTTCTCACTCTCTCACCAGGAGACTCCTGCTCTTTTGTCTCCCATGCTTATTCACTGTCTCTCATCTGAGATGCTAGAAATCTGACTCTCCCAAGGTGCTACAATATCTTTCAGCTTTTTCCTTCTTGCTTTATCAAGCCAGTTTATATTAAAATCACCCATTAGCAATATTTCCTTTCTTTCATATTTCTTTGAGATTTCGGCCAAACCAGAGTAAAAGTCATTAGTTGCATTTGGTGGGCGATACACAGCGAGTACAATGAATGACATTTGGGGAGATAGCCTTATTGTGACCCC
Source organism: Pholidichthys leucotaenia (assembly GCA_020510985.1). Lineage (NCBI taxonomy): Eukaryota > Metazoa > Chordata > Actinopteri > Cichliformes > Pholidichthyidae > Pholidichthys > Pholidichthys leucotaenia. Next base: position 288,140,106 of record CM035847.1, on the reverse strand, counting down.
GACACATTCCAGAGTTTGATCGGAGGTGTCTATCTGGTAACTGTCAATGCTGTCTTTAACGCAAATCAAAACCCCGCCCCCTTTTCCTTTCCCTTGGTCTCGTCTATAAACATTGTATCCGGGGATTGTAAACACAGATAGAGGAGTCATGGTGTTCATCCAAGTTTCTGTGAGACTCATAGTGAGTTCTATGATCATGAGTGATGGTCTATAGACATCATAGGAACATCATTGATCTTTTAGCGAGTCCTATGATCGTGACACACAGACAGACAGAGATTTCTTGAATTATATACTCTCCAGCTATGTAGTGTCTGGTTTAGTGTGTCCTATTCTTAATCGGGTGATGAGTATCTCTTCTTTCCTGTTTCTGCCAACTCCCATTCCAAAGTTTACCTGCTTTTGAATGTCATAAAGATGTCTTCCTGCATCTGTTAGTCCCAATATTCTTGCCACTTTTCCACTATATAATTTTTAATTATTGATTTGCCTTCTGCCTTACTGAGATTTCCAGATTTACTTCTTCAAATTTTGATGATGGCATAGCGAGTCCTATGATGCCTGCATTTGATATTTGATGTCATAGCGAGGCCTATGATCTTTGATGATGTCATAGCAAGTCCAATGATCGTGAGTGATGGTCTATATGGCATCATATAACATCATGTAGACATCATAGGAACATCATAGGCGATACTATGATCTTTTAGCGAGTCCTATAGGAGCATCATAGGACATCATGTAGAGATCATAGGAACATCATAGGCGATCCTATTGTAGAGGATGTGCTCAAGGATGAGGCTGAGTTTTATTTCTCAGGTTCAGCTTTATTAACAGAACACATCTCTAGCATTCTCAAAGCAGGAAAAGAGGCAGAGCAATATAACATCGCACTCTTATACTTCTGGAGCATCGAAACTTAAGTCACATGGTGCTTTAGCAAACATACAGTCACATGGTACTTAATCCCAGTCACAATGCAACTCTTTGATTTTTCACCATTGTCTCTTATTCTTCGATGATCCGGAAATCCCTCTGGGGCATCTTCTCTGAGACAAAGGCCAAATCTCACACCTCCTCGTTATCTCCTGCAGACTCCTGCAGATCCAGACCTTTTGTCCCTCGAGACGTGAAGCACCCAATAAACATACAGCCATACATTTGTGGAAAATATGAACCCAACATATGTGCCACATGACCCCCCCCCAAATGTCTACTATGGGACAAAACATAATCAGAGATGCATGACATAAAAACATTACCACCTATCAAAAATCAATCCACCTGTTGCCTAGGTCTTAACCTCCTGCCGAATCTGCTGTAAGCCGGCTTTGCTACTTCTGCAGCGTCTTCTTGTACCTGTGGATTAGAACTGTTAGCACATCTCTGTGGGGGCTCTGGAGAATGCCTTCTCGGAGGCCTGCCACGGCGGGGGGCCCTCGCCAACTGCACGTGTTCATCAGCCAGAAAAAAGGCGGGTTTGAGTCTGTCTATGCAAATCAACTCTTTCCTGTCTCCTAAATCTAGCAAAAAAATGTTTCTCCCCTGTTTCCAGCACTCTGAAAGGTCCATCATAAGGCGGGCGCAAACCTGGGCGCTGAGCATCATGTCTAACAAAAACAAACTCTGCATTTTTTAAAGCCTTTGGCACAAAAACGCTTGGGAAACTGTGATGAACCGGACCAGGAAGCGTGCTTGATCCTGCGCCGCTCTGCAACAGCTGAGCGGGAGGGCAATTTGGTGCAGGGTTGTCGGGAAGAAACTCCCCTGGCAAACGGAGAGGTTGTGCAAAAACTAACTCAGCTGGGGAGGCCTGCAAATCCTCCTTAGGTGCAGAACGCAACCCCAATAAAACCCATGGAAGTTTATCCACCCAATTTGTATCCGTAAGTGACGCTCTGAGGGCTGCTTTCAACGACCTATGAAAGCGTTCGCATAAACCGTTAGCCTGGGGGTTATACGCGGTAGTGCGGTGTACCTTCACCCCTAGGCTGCGGGCCATTGACGACCATAGTTCAGAAACAAATTGGGGACCTCTGTCGGACGTTATGTCTCCAAAACGTGCAACCCAAGCTGTTAAAAATGCTCGCGCAACTTCTTCCGCTGTGGTTGACGCCAGAGGGACCGCTTCTGGCCAACGTGTGGTGCGATCCACCATCGTCAATAGGTGTGTGTGCCCCTGTGACGACGGAAGGGGACCCACCAAGTCAACATGCACATGATCAAAACGCTTAGCCGGAATGTGAAAGGGCTCCAAAGGAGCTCTAGTGTGCTTGTGTATTTTGGCTCGCTGACACGCTACGCAGGCTGCTGCCCATTTCTTGACCTGTTTGCGCAACCCCGGCCAAACAAATTTCTCCCCCACCATCTTAATCGATGCACGCACCCCCAGGTGCGCCAGAGAATGGACCGAGTCAAAAACGCGGCGGCGCCACGCAGCTGGAACCACGGGGCGAGGCCGCCCCATGGAGACATCGCAAATTATGGGGGGGCATACCAATTTGCTGCACCCTGTGCTCCAGCCTTAACCCTGTTGGTCCAGACTGGAGCGTGCGCACATCCGCATCGCTAACCTGCTCCGCGGCCATGGCTGCATAATCTAAACCTACGCAGACCGGGGCTGCGCGTGCTTCCGCGTCGCTGCCCTGGCCCGTGGCCACGGCTACAGAGTCTGCCCCCACGGGGCCTGGCGCTGCTACAGCACGCGAGAGACAGTCTGCCACTACATTATGTTTACCTGCTACATGCTGGATATCGGTGGTGAACTCCGATATCGCGGCTAGCTGCCTTTGCTGCCTGCCTGACCAAGGTTCTGAAATCTTGGCCATCGCAAACGTCAGCGGCTTGTGATCCACGAACGCAGTGAAACGGCGCCCTTCCAGCCAGAACTGGAAATGGCGGATGGCCAAGTGTAGGGCCAAAAGCTCCCTGTCAAATGCGCTGTATTTACGCTCGCTATCGCGCAAGGTTTTGCTGAAAAACGCGAGCGGCTGCCAGGTCCCTGCCACAAACTGTTCAACGACCGCCCCCACCGTTAAATCGGAAGCGTCGGTGGTGAGCGCCATGCGGGCTTTTGGAACTGGGTGTGCCAACAAAACCGTGTTTGCCAGGGCTGATTTGACCTGGGCGAAAGCGCGCTCCCGCTCCGGAGACCATTCGACCTTATTTGTAGGCTTTTGTTTTTTTAGTGCAGTGTACAATGGTTGCATGAGCCGCGCTGCGCTTGGGAGGAACCGGTTATAAAAATTAACCATTCCCAAAAACTCCTGCAGCGCTTTGACCGTTTGAGGTTGGGGAAAATTTGTTATTGCGCGTACTTTATCGGGCAGAGGAATCGCCCCTTCTGGCGAAACGCGATGCCCCAAAAAATCAATTTGCGCCACCCCAAACTGGCACTTCGCTGGGTTAATTATTAACCCATGCTCTGCCAGCCTCCGAAAAACTGCTGTGAGGTGGCTTTCGTGTTCGTCTTCGGACGTGCTGGCTACCAAAATGTCGTCCAAGTAGACGAACACAAAAGGGAGGTCGCGTAAAACTGCATCCATCATGCGTTGAAAAGTCTGCGCGGCACCCTTGAGACCAAACGGCATGCGCAAAAACTCAAAAAGCCCGAAAGAAGTTATTACCGCTGTTTTGGGTATATCCTGAGCACGCACTGGGACTTGATGGTAACCACGCACCAAATCTATTTTAGAAAAAATGCGCGCCCCCGCCAAATGAACTGAAAAATCTTGGATGTGTGGAATCGGGTAGCGGTTGTGTGCTGAAACGTTGTTCAACCTGCGGAAATCACCGCAAGGTCGCCACAAGCCATCAGCCTTTGGGACCATGTGTAGCGGTGAAGCCCAGGGGCTTTTAGAGTGTCTAATGATGCCCAGTTTTTCCAGGTTGGCAAACTCCTCGCGCGCTATGGCCAGTTTAGCTGAGTCCAAGCGCGCAGCTTTTGCAAAAACGGGCGGCCCAGTGGTAGTGATAAAATGCTCCACCCCATGCTTAGCCACTGTCGCCGAAAATGTTGGGACTGTGAGTGCTGGAAACTGAGTGAGCAGTGCATGAAACTTACCACCCGCAGCTGTGACGTTGGCCTGTGCAGTAGGCGGGGCCACCCGAGCTGTGCAGGGAATAGAATGGAAAGACAGTGCATTAACCAGACGTCTATTAGCAAGATCAACCAATAAACCATGTGAGCACAAAAAATCAGTCCCTAACATGTTGAAACTGACTGCCGCTACAATAAAGGTCCACTCAAATGAACGGCCCTGTAAGGACAGAAACATAGTCCTCTCACCGAAGGTCTTAATCGCTGAGCCTTTCGTTGCTGACACTGACACCCAGGGAACTTTAGACGGCATCAGCCGTTCTGCGTAGGAAGGCGTGACGAAACTCAGCTGGGAGCCCGTGTCCACGAGGAATTGTTTCCCTGAGTGTGCCTCTGTCAGGTAAAGCAGCTTGTTCTCGTCCCCGAGGGTCGCAGCCGCTACCGACCCCCAGTCTTGGCGTTTCCCGGACGCTTGAAGTGGCACGGTGGGAGGCACTTGTGTGCCCTCTCTGCAAAACGGCGATGGTAGAAGCACAGGCCGTCATCAGCTCCGCGTCGCCTGGTACCTGTCGCCGCCGTCGTCGGTGCGTCTGGCACCGCAACCACTGGCCCCAAGCCGTCTCTGGGCGTCGTTCCCAGCTCAGCTGCCGCGGCCAAAACCGCGCTCCGCTTGTGGGCGTTGACGAGTTGCTGCGGCTCCTTGCTCAACCCATGGTAGTCTCGCTTGGCCAATCGGGGTGAATCTGCCAGGGTCACTCTCACCGCTGGCGGCAGGGTCCGGAGGAGAAGGTGGGCGAAAATAAATTTGCCGTCCTCGGAGTCTTTCAGCCTCAGCATCTTCACCATCAGGTCAGCAGGTCTGTCGTTCTCCGACTCCGTCAACGTTAGGAGCCCCTCTGCTCGCTGTTGTACTGAAGGGGTGAAATGGCTGATCAGCGTCTTTCAATGCGCTGTACTTGTCGCTGTCCGGTGGGTGATTGACCAGATCTTCCACCCTCTGGACCGTGTGACTGTCCAGCTTCGCCACCACATGGTAGAATTTCGTGTCGTCCTTCGAGATTCTCCGAAGGTTGAACTGCGCCTCGACTGCACTAAACCAGGAGCGCGGACTATGCTGCCAGAAATCAGGCAGCCGGAGTGTGGAGGCAGCCATCAGGCTGGCTTCCGCCGAGCTCCGCTCGGGAGAATTCTCTCTGCTCATTCTTTGTCGTAGGATCACCAGTGTAGAGGATGTGCTCAAGGATGAGGCCTGAGTTTTATTTCTCAGGTTCAGCTTTATTAACAGAACACATCTCTAGCATTCTCAAAGCAGGAAAAGAGGCAGAGCAATATAACATCGCACTCTTATACTTCTGGAGCATCGAAACTTAAGTCACATGGTGCTTTAGCAAACATACAGTCACATGGTACTTAATCCCAGTCACAATGCAACTCTTTGATCTTTCACCATTGTCTCTTATTCTTCGATGATCCGGAACTCCCTCTGGGGCATCTTCTCTGAGACAAAGGCCAAATCTCACACCTCCTCGTTATCTCCTGCAGACTCCTGCAGATCCAGGCCTTTTGTCCCTCGAGACGTGAAGCACCCAATAAACATACAGCCATACATTTGTGGAAAATATGAACCCAACATATGTGCCACACTATGATCTTTTTAGTGAGTCCTATGGTCGTGACACAGACAGACAGACACACAGAGATTTCTTGAATTATAGAGTGATGATGGATAGATTTTCTTACTGCAGATAAATATAAATTGATCCTACCATAGTGCAGCTGTCAGTGTCCTCCGCCGGTGTTACGCCGAGAATTTTTAGTTTCCTGTCTCGCTGACATGCAACCCAGTGGGAAGAAATGCCGTGGTGGAGGCGACTTCTCATATCGAGCCCTGGTCACCTGTTGCGCCAGCTGTGAGTAACCCCCAACACTTCCTATTTCTGTAGTTAAACATGAGGGGTTTTTTTTTTTTTTCGAGCAAGAAGCTGCATTTAACGTCTGCAGTTGTGTAAATGTGTAAGCTGTGTAAATGTGCATGTTTTCTTATGCACAGAGAAAGTGACTGTGATTTGTTGCAGTTGTAAAGAGAGGAATAATCAGGCGAGGCAGTCCAGAGCAGAGCAGACTTTATTAATCTCTCTCTAACATTAACAAGAATCAGAAGCCTAAAAACTAGGTTGCGGGCACCTGTCTTTTTATACCATACAACACGCCCTGCGACCTGTGGTGTTCGCATTAACATGAATACATTTACCATGATAATCCCCTTTGTCACTGTTTGCATTAACACACATACATCCCCCGTGACAATTCCCTTTGTCACCCAGCCTGTCGGCGCATTATTATGGAGACTGGAGAAGAATGCATATTCTCATGCGAAAACCATAGACTGCCTTGCATATCCATTTCTCCTCTCTTATGCATCTCCTCCTGCCGTGCTATTCAGTCTGAGTAGAGAACATACAACTGCCCCCCGCCCCCGAAACTCAGACTGAGCCTTAACCCTCATGTCCTGTGGGCTTCAGCCTACGTCCATAGTGGCTGTAACGGGGGGTTGGCGGCTCCGAGGCGCTGCTGTACCGGTGGGGTGCTCTTGGGGGTGCGTCCGTCTGTGGGGGACATTGGGGGGGGGGCATCTTCAGCATGCCATTGTGACTGATCTGACGAGTCATTTACCTGGGGAGTTCTCAGTGGGGGTTGTCCACGCTGAGGAGCTCGGGCCAACACCACCTGCTTGTCTGCTAAAACAAAGGCGGGCTTAAGCCTGTCTATACAGATTGTTTCTCTGCGTCCCCCCAAGTCTAACACAAAATGTTTCTCCCCAGGTTCCAGCACTCTGAATGGGCCGTTGTAGGGCGGGCGCAATGGGGTCCGGTGGGCATCGTGCCTGACAAACACGGACGACGCGTCCTTCAAGGTCTTTGGCACAAAAGCGTGGGAAAACAGTGGTGGGCCGGGCTGGGTACCGTCCCTGCCTCTGTGCTATGCAGTGAAAGCAGGGATGGATCAGTGTTCGGCGCGGGGTTATCCGGCAAAAATTCTCCGGGGAGCTGCAGCGGCTGGGAAAAAAAACAGCTCTGCTGGGGAGGCTGCCAAATCCTCCTTCGGTGCTGAACGCAACCCTAATAGGACCCACGGCAACTGGTCTACCCAATTTGCATCCGTAAGCGAAGCCCTGAGCGCTGCTTTAAGCGATCTGTGGAAACGCTTGCATAACCCATTGGCCTGGGGGTTGTACGCGGTCGTGCGATGAAGTGTGACACTCAGGCTCCGGGCCATCGTGGACCAGAGGTCAGAAACGAACTGCGGGCCCCGGTCGGACGTGATATCCGAAGGGGCGCCAAAACGTGCCACCCATGTCGTCAAAAAAGCGCCTGCAACTTCTGCGGACGCGGTGGAAGCTAGCGGGACTGCCTCAGGCCAGCACGTGGTGTGATCCACTACTGTCAGGAGGTGCGTGAACCCCTGCGATGGCAGGAGGGGGCCCACGAGGTCCACGTGAACGTGGTTGAACGTCTTAGCCGGGACATGGAACGGCTCAAGGGGGGCCTTTGTATGCCTGTGCACCTTGGCTCGTTGGCACGCTACGCAGGCTGCAGCCCACGTTTTCACTTGTTTGCGGGGGCTCGGCCAGATGAACTTTGCTCCCACCATTTTGACTGACGCGCGCACTCCTGGGTGCGCCAGGGAGTGAACCAACTCAAAAACGTGGCGGCGCCAAGCACGTGGGACCACCAGGCGCGGACGGCCTGTGGAGATGTCACAGACGGGGGGGGGCATCTTGCAGTACTCTGCTCTCCAGCCTTAACCCTGTTGGTCCAGACTGGAGCGCGCAAACGTCCGCATCACTGATCTGCTCCGCGGCCATGGCCGTGTAATCTATCCCTACATAGACTGGGGCCACTAATGCGCGCGAGAGGCAGTCTGCCACCACGTTGAGTTTACCAGCCACATGCTGAATGTCGGTCGTAAACTCCGAGATCGCGGCCAGCTGTCTCTGCTGCCGGGCCGACCATGGTTCCGAAACCTTGGCCATGGCGTATATTAGCGGCTTGTGGTCCACAAACGCAGTGAAGCTGCGCCCTTCCAGCCAGAACTGGAAGTGGCGTATGGCCAGGTGGAGAGACAGTAACTCCCTGTCGAATGTGCTGTATTTGCACTCATTGTCGCGCAAAGACCTGATAAAAAGGCGAGCAGCTGCCAAGAACCAGCGATGCATTGCTCCACGACGGCCCCATGGCCATGTCCGATGTGTCAGTAGTGAGCGCTATCCGAGCCGCCGGGTCTGGGTGCGCCAGTAGTGTGGCGTTCGCTAGAGCTGTTTTAACCTCAGAAAACACCTGCTCTTGCTTAGGAGTCCAGTTGACTCTGTCCGCCGGTTTCTGTTTCTAAAGCGCAGCATACAACGGCTGCATGAGCTGGGCTGCACGGGGGAGGAAACGGTTGTAGAAGTTAACCATCCCCAAAAAGTCCTGCAGTGCCCTGGCCGTCTGAGGCTGGGGAAAATCTGCCACTGCGCACACTTTGTCCGGTAAGGGTATTGCGCCCTCCAGTGAGATGCGGTTGCCCAAAAAATCGATTTTGTCACCCCGAACTGGCACTTCGCTGGGTTGATTATTAACCCGTGCTCCTCCAACCTCAGGAAAACTGTCCTGAGGTGGGCTATGTGTTCATCCTTGGAAGCGCTGGCCACCAGGATGTCGTCCAGGTAGATGACAACCTGGTCACAAACTAGACTGGTCACACAATACCGATGCACTCTACAAGAAGGGACAGTGCAGGCTGTTCCTACTGAGGAGGCTCAGGTCTTTTGGTGTACAGGGGGTGCTCCTGAAGACCTTCTACGTTTCGGTGGTGGCATCAGCCATCACTTTTGGAGTGGTCTGCTGGGGCAGTGGCATCACAGCAGCCGATAGGAAGAGACTGAACAAACTGATCAAGAAAGCTAGCTCTGTCCTGGGGCAGCGCCTTGACCCAGTGGAGGAGATAGGAGAGAGAAGGACGGTGGGTAAGCTGTCATCTCTGCTGGGGCCCGAGTCCCACCCTATGCAGGACATACTGAATGCACTGAGGAGCTCATTTTGCAGTAGGCTACATCATCCTAGGTGCGCAACCGAGAGGTTTTGCAGGTCCTTCCTACCAACGGCTGTCAGACTTTATAACCTAAGCAGGGCTGCTCACAGAGATAGCAAAAAAACGTGACAACCTAATAGTATTGAATACACCACCAGAGTGGTGGCTCAGTTGGTAGAGCATCCGCCCCACACCCGGGAGGCAGGGGTTCAAATCCCGGCCGGGTCATGCCGAAGACCATATAAAAGTGGAACTTCCTGCCATCCAGCTTGGTGCTCAGCAATAAATGGAATGGAGGAGGGAACTCTGTGGCGGCGCCTTGCATGGCAGCGGCCCTCTGATTCTGCACTTGGGGTGTGTGTGATTTACACTGTAGATAGGTAAAGCACAATCTCGTTCTGCTGTACATGATTGGTTGTACGGCTGAATGACAATTAGGGTGATTTAATTTAATTTAATTTAAAAGACGCAACAGACTTACACAAAATGGTCCCCCTCCAGTATACAACTAGGACAATATCAGTTGCTACGGAGGGTGACAATATGTATGGGTACATATTCATACTGTGTGGGGTAACTAAATAGACAGTTATGCTGTTTATTCCATCTAGCTACAATGCTCCGCACTGTGTATATATATTTTTGTGTACATAAGTATATTCACTGCTCTTATTTTCTTATCTTCTAAATTATTGCTCTGAGTGTTGCTACCCCTGTGCTGTTGCAATCCTGGAATTTCCCCATTGTGGGACTAATAAAGGCTTATCTTCTGTATTAATTCGACTGCCGACCTGTCTCCCAACTCGGATCGCGTCAGCAGCCTTTACGCTCTCTCGCAGTCCGAGCGTGTGTAGCGCCGGGTCAGCAAAGTTTCGATAGCGTTGTATTTGTCGTGGGCTGGGGGCTGTTGGAGCAGGCTCGCCACTTGCTGTGTTGTACGTGCGTCCTGTGCTGCAACCACATAGTAGTATTTGGTGTCATCCGCCGTCACTCCCCGGAGTGCGAACTGGGCCTCGGTGTAGAGGAACCAAGACTTTGGGTCATGTAGCCAAAAGTCTGGGAGTTTGACCGAAACGGTGCACGCGGTGCTGGCACCTCCAGTCCGGGTCGTCTCCAGAGTGTTTGCTTCGAGTTCCATTGTGCGTCAAGGGTCACCAAGGTAGAGAGAGGAATAATCAGGTGAGGCGGTCCGGAGCGGAGCAGACTTTATTAATCTCTAACATTAACAAGAATCAGAAGCCTAAAAACTAGGTCGCGGGCACCTCTCTTTTTATACCATACCACACGCCCTGCAACCTGTGGTGTTCGCATTAACATGAATACATTTACCATGACAATCCCCTTTGTCACTGTTTGCATTAACACACATACAGTGGGGTAAAAAAGCATTTAGTCAGCCACCAATTGTGCAAGTTCTTCCACTAGAAAGATGAGCGAGGTCTCCAATTTTCATCGTAGGTATATCTCAACTATGAGAGACAAAATGAGAAAAAAAAAATCCAGAAAATCACATTGAAGGATTTTTAATGAATTAATTGGTAAATTCCTCGGTAAAATAAGTATTTGGTCAATAACAAAAGTTCACCTCAATACTTTGTTATATACCCTTTGTTGGCAATGACAGAGGTCAAACGTTTTCTGTAAGTCTTCACAAGGTTTTCACACACTGTTGCTGGTATTTTGGCCCATTCCTCCATGCAGATCTCCTCTAGAGCAGTGATGTTTTGGGGCTGTCGCTGGGCAACACAGACTTTCAACTCCCTCCAAAGATTTTCTATGGGGTTGAGATCTGGAGACTGGCTAGGTCACTCCAGGACCTTGAAATGCTTCTTACGAAGCCACTCCTTCATTGCCCGGGCGGTGTGTTTGGGATCATTGTCATGCTGAAAGACCCAGCCATGTTTCATCTTCAATGCCCTTGCTGATGGAAGGAGGTTTTCACTCAAAATCTCACGATACGGGACTTCCGGTCTGGACGCCATGGTGATAGCAACTTAACGCTGAACCTCCCAGATCCAATCCAAGGAAAACATCGTCAAAATCAGACTTAACGGATTTTTGGAAGAATAAAAATCAAAAGACAAAAATACCATGCCTAACCACAAACAGAAGAAACTGGCATTCCCCAGGTCAGGACGCGCGGCGGCCGCAGAATCTGATCCCGAGGACCTCCATTCAGGAGACGAAGAGCTGGGCCTAGCTAACAAAAAGGTTAGCCTGAAATCGCTATATGACAAATTACGACGATTTTGGGCCGAATTTCACGAATTCAGAGAGGAACTAACAAGGACGAACAGCAGATTGGACCAGGCCGAAAACCGAATCTTGGAAGCTGAAGAAAGAGTAAAAGTGCTTGAAGATTCTATGCTGGATTTACACAGAAAACAGTCAAGGCTGGAGGCTAAGCTAGCCGACCAAGAAGGAAGACAGAGACGAGATAACATCAGAATTCACGGTCTGAAAGAAGGAGCTGAAGATGGTTTCAACACAGTGGCGGAATGCGTGGAATCCTTATTGAGAGAGAAGTTGGATATTCCACAAACCACCGATTTGAAAATAGAAAAGGCCCATCGTACATTAGCTGCAAAGCCAGCGGCAGAAGCACACCCGCGTTCAGTGTTGGTAAGATTCTCCGATTTCAAAATAAAACAAGAGGTTGTAAGACGGGCTTGGCAGAAAAAAGGATTTATGCATCAAGAAAGAAAAGTCTTCGTGGAGCACGATTACGCCCCTGAGGTTCTTAAAAAGCAACGGGAATATAACGACGCCAAAAAGGTTTTACGGGAAAAGAATCTACGCTTTCAGACGCCATTTCCGGCGAAGTTAAGGGTCTTTTATGGTGAAGAGTCATGTCTCTACAATTCAGCGGAAGAAGCAACAACTGACATGGCGAGAAGAGGACTCCCGGTAACGGTGTTTAAACCCGCAGCAAATCTGAGCGAGAGGATCAGAGCTCAAACGTGGTCCACTCAAAGACCTTCTAAATCCACGGGCCAGCAGCGGGAAACCCAGCCCCAGAGCTACAAAGATAAGCTTTCCAGTTCCAGGAAGGAATAGCAACCTTTTTGTTTTTTTCTCTCTTTTCAGTCATTCTGCACTTCCATCCCCCCTCCTACAAGGTAACAAACATTAAAGGAGATGCAGAATCAGCATGTGGTAAAACCTTTCATGGAGCAGTTATAGCATTAGAAACAAATGTCTTCTTAATTTAAAGGAAAAAAAAAAAATCTTGTTAAAATAGAAATGTAACAATGACCCACATGTTCTCCCCACACTAACAAATACTGTACTAGAGTGAAGGTTTGCTGTGATGGGGGTGGGAGGGTGCACACAATCTCATAGGGTATAGGCATAAAAAAAAAAAAAAAAAAAAAAAAAAAAAAATCATTACAAATTCGGATTGGGATCTGAAATTCACGTTAAAAACATGGGACAACTTACAGGGGTAAGAGAGGGCCCTCAACACGTATCAGAGTTTGAGGAATTTCCCTCAGAGCCTACACTCCATCAGGGCTCTTACAGGGTCTTTAAAGAAACCCCAGCTCAGGAAATTTTTTGACAGTTTTTTGTTTTAAAGTTTCGTACACTATGTCTTAATGTTTTTTATGTTCTTAATGTTCTTTCAGTTTCTGAGTAGCAAAAAAGAGGGCCACCACACTGTTATACTAAATAAGAAAATACAATGGAGAAACAGGGTGTAACCAAAATAGCCTCATATAATGTAAAAGGGATCCTGAATCCAGTTAAAAGATCCAAGATTCTGGACTTCCGGTCTGGACGCCATGGCGACTGCAGCTTAACACTGAAGCTCTCAGACCCAATCCAAGATAACACCTTGAAAATCAAACTTAACGGATTTTTGGAGGAGTGAAAATCAAAAGACAAAATCATCATGTCTAAAGGAAAACAGAAGAAACTGAAATTCTCCAGGCCAGGACACGTATCGGCCGGAGAATCTGAACTGGAAGATCTCCGTTCAGAAGACGAGGAACTGGTGATAGCTAACAAAAAGGTTAGCCTGAAATCACTATTTGAGGAGCTACGACGATTTCGCTGAGATGTTACGGCCGAATTTCGGGAATTCAGAGAAGAATTGAAAAGGACAAACAGCACAGTGGACCAGGCCGAGAACCGAATCTTGGAAACAGAGGAACGAATAAAAGTGCTCGAAGATTCTGTGCTGGACCTACGCAAAAGACAAGCATCTATAGAGGCTAAGCTAGCCAACCAAGAAGGAAGACAAAGAAGAGACAACATAAGAATTCATGGTCTGATAGAAGGAGCCGATAACGGTTTTAACTCAATGGCAGAATGCGTGGAATCCTTACTAAGAGAGAAATTGGATATTCCACAAACCACCGACTTGAAGATAGAAAAGGCACATCGTTCATTAGCCGCTAGGCCGGCGGCGGAAGCGCCCCCACGTTCGGTGTTGGTAAGATTTTCCAATTTCAAAATAAAACAAGAGGTTGTAAGACTGGCCTGGCAGAAAAAAGGATTTATGCACCAGGAGAGAAAAGTCTTCGTGGAACACGATTACGCCCCGGAGGTCCTTAAAAAGCGCAGGGAATACAATGACGCGAAAAAGGTGTTAAGAGAGAAGAAATTGCGCTTTCAGACTCCATTTCCTGCGAAGTTAAGGGTCTTCTACGGCGAAGAAACATGTCTCTATAATTCAGCGGAAGAAGCAACAGCTGACATGGCGAAAAGAGGGCTCCCGGTAACGGTATTTAAACCCGCAGCAGACCCGAGTGAGAAGATCAAAGCGCAAACATGGACAACACAAAGACCTTCAAAATCCACGGACCAGCAGCGGGAAACCCAGCGCCAGAGCGTCGCGGATAAACTATCCGTTTTCAGGTTGGAATAGCGACCTTTTTTTTTTTTTTTTTTTCTTCTCTTGAATCAATCCGCACATCCAACCCCCCTCATACAAGGTAACAAACATTAAAGGAGATGTGTATTCAGCATGTGGTAAAACATTTCATGGAACAGTCATAATATTTGAAACAAATAAGTCTTTGTAATAAAAAAAAAAAAAAAAAAACTTGTTAAAATAGAAATGTGACAATAATCCACATGTTCTCCTCATACTAACAAATACTGTTTTTGCGTGAATGTTTGATGTGATGGGGGTGGGAGGGTGCACACAATTTCACAGGGTTTAGGCATAAAAGGAAAAAAAAAATCATTACAAGTTTGGACTGGGTTCTGAAACTCACGTTAAAAGCATGGGACAACTTACAGGGGTAAGAGAGGGCCCTCAACACGTAACAGAGTTTGAGGAATTTCCCTCAGGGCCTTCACTCCATCAAGGCTCTTCCAGGGTCTTTAAAAAGACCTCAGCTCAGGAAGTTCTTCTGACAGCTTTTTGTTTTAAAGTTTTATACACTATGTTCTTAATGTTTTTCTTGTTTTTAATGTTCTTTCAGTTTCTGAGTAGCACAAATGAGGGCCACCACACAGTTATACTAAACAAAACAACACAATGGAGAAACAGGGTGTAACCAAAATAATTTCATATAATGTAAAAGGAATCCTGAATCCAGTTAAAAGATCCAAGATTCTAGGCAAAATGAAAAAAGACAAAGCAGGAATAATATTTTTACAAGAAACCCACCTAACAGACGTGGAACACAATAAACTCAGTAGACAAGGGTTTAAAATGATCTCTTCATCTTCATATAAGTCAGGGAGGAGGAGGGGAGTAGCGACATTGATATCAACCAAAATTACATTTGAAAAAAAATCAGAACACAAAGATAAAGAAGGGAGATACAGTTTGGTAACTGGGCGGCTAGAGGGAGAAGATATCACCCTGCTGAATGTGTATGCTCCCCCAGGGGCTAACTGGAAATTTTATAAAAATGTATTCGACCTAATGATAACTAAAGCTCAAGGTTTAGTGATATGTGGTGGGGACTTCAATCTTAGACTGAATCCATCCTGGGATGCTTCTGGTAATTCTCCACATCAAAATAACACCCAAAACAGGAAGACTCGGATGCTACTAAAAGAAATGGGAATCTGTGACGTGTGGAGGGAACTCAACCCCAGTGTAAAAGACTATACATTTTACTCAACTCCACATTCATCTTACTCAAGGATTGACTATTTTTTTATGTTTAATAGAGACATTGGAAGAGTAAAAACATGTAAAATAGGACTGATGGATCTCTCTGACCACAGTCCGATCTACATGGACTTAAATATCCCAAAATACACAAATAATACATTTTCTTGGAGGTTAAATTCAAATGTCCTGAAAGGACCATTGAAAGATGAATTGGAATCAGATATTCTCAGATATTTGGAAGATAACGATAATGGAGAAGTATCCCCTTTAATACTGTGGGATGCATGCAAAGCTGTAATAAGAGGAAAGATTATTGCAAAACTGGCAACCCAAAAGAAACTAAGACAAGAAAAACTATCCACATTAGAGTCAGAACTTAGGAACCTAGAAAAAGAACACAAAGGCAACACTCATTCTACTGACTCGCTCAAGATTAAGGAAATTAAAAACCAAATAAATGAGATCTACACAATAGAAATCCAGAAGAAACTTACATTTTTGAAACAAAAATACTATGAAGCAGGCAGTAAATCGGCAAAATTGCTAGCCTATAAACTGAGGAAACATCAAACAGAAAGAGCAATCTACAAAATCAGAGACCCAGTATCAAAGGAAATAAAATTCAGAATTCACGATATTCTTAAAAGCTTCGAGAATTATTATAAGAACTTATACTCCCACAAAAAACATAAAAACGCATCCGAGGCATTCCTAAACACATTAAACCTTCCCCAACTTACGGATTCACAAAATAAAACACTACTGTCAGAAATACATCCTAAAGAATTGGAAAAAGCAATTATGAAACTTAAAGCTAACAAATCCCCAGGAGCTGATGGCTATACAGCAGAGTGGTACAAAACCTTTAAACAGCAACTATCTCCTCTCCTCCTGAAAACATTTAATTATGTCCTCCACACAGGGGAAATCCCCCCCTCCTGGAGAGAAGGGGTCATTGCAGTTATACCTAAACCTGAAAAGGATAAACTAGAGTGCTCCAACTACAGACCAATCAGTGTACTAAATCAGGACTATAAGCTTTTTACCATTATCCTTGCCAAAAGGTTAGAAAATATACTGACAGACCTAATTCATTTAGACCAAACAGGTTTTATAAGACAAAGACAGACACAAGACAACATTCGACGCACTTTACACATAATTCATCATATAAAAAAATATAACTTAAATGCAGTCATATTGGTATTAGATGCTGAAAAAGCATTCGATTCGGTTGACTGGTCTTTTCTATATAGAATCTTATCCAGTTTCAATTTTCATAACAACTTCATTAGAACTATACAGGCATTATATAAAAAACCAACAGCTAAAATAAGGATTAACGGTAATTTATCATCATCTTTTGAACTGGAAAGAGGATGTCGTCAGGGCTGCCCCCTGTCTCCACTGCTCTTTGCAATCTTCATAGAACCTCTTAGCCAATGGATAAGACAAAATCAAAAAATTCAAGGTATTACACTTGGTCAGAAGGAACATAAAATAGCACTCTTTGCTGATGACATTTTAATATACCTAGGGCAGCCGGACACTTCTTTACCAGAACTAACCTCAGTTTTTTCAGAGTATGGAGATTTATCGGGGTACAAATTAAACATGCATAAAACCAAAATTTTAACATTCAACTATGACCCAAATCATTATTCACTAAGCAAACTCAAAACTAACTGGGAGTCGGAATCTATGAAATATCTGGGGGTCAATATCCCGAAACAACTCAACAAAATTATATCACTAAACTATGATCCACTGGTGACAAAAATAAAATCTGACCTAGCAAGATGGAATATGATACCATTCTTGGGTACTGCACAAAGAATTGAAGCAGTCAAAATGAATATACTTCCACGTCTTCTATACCTTTTCCAAACAATACCGGTAGAACCTCCCAAAAAAACATGGCAGGAGCTGGACAGAAGGATCTCAAGATTCATATGGCAGGGCAAGAGACCTAGAATCAGATATAGAACCCTACAGCTAAACAAAGACAAAGGTGGGCTCGCGCTGCCAAATATCAGGGACTACTTTAAAGCCGCACAAATTAAAACTTTAGTAGAGATATGTAACCCAGTCTACACTGCACAATGGAAGGAGATCGAATGCCAAATAACAAGTGACATCCCCCTACAGGCGATAATAGGGAACAATGCCTTACCTAAGCTTTTGAATAACACTAACCCGTGGATAGAGACCCCGCTAAAAATTTGGTTTAAGATAGTCAGAGAGAATCATACTAAAGAGCCCTATCGACTTCTGCAATGGATTGCCTATGATCAAGACTTTACTCCTAATAAAACAGACACCAGATTTAAAAAGTGGAAGGAGAAAGGGCTGATAAAATATTACGATTTTTTTAAAGGGCAAATCTTAAGAAGTTTTGAAGATTTGAAAAAACAAGGCCTAATAAATCAAGACCTTTACAGGTTCTTCCAGCTTAGACACCACATAAACAATATACTTAAAAAGGAGGTTTTGGAAAGGGCCCAGTCAGGTGTTCTGAAGGTCTTCTTAATGGCATATAAAGGGATCCCAGGGATCAGATACATTTCTAAAATATACCAAGGTCTTCAAGACTTAAAAGGAGACAACACATCTTATATAAAAGAGAGATGGGAAAAAGAGGGGAATTTCACTTTACAACTGGAAATATGGGAAAAGCTAAATAAACAGCAATGGAAAAGTACATCATCCCTGCAGTGGAGAGAATTTGGATGGAAAAACTTGGTAAGATTTTTCAGAACACCTGCACAAAACAAATTTACCCATAAGGGATTGAACTGTTGGCGCTTGTGTGGTGAAAAGACTGCAAATCATTTTCATGTGTTTTGGTCATGCCCAGTTATCCACCAATATTGGACCAATGTACAGACAATATTGGGGAAAATATTCAAAATAACAGTTCCCTTTTCTTTTGTAACTTTGTATTTGGGTTTACTACCGGACTCACTGGAAAGACGAGGAGAAAAATACTTATTCAATGTTTTAATATTGGCAAGTAAAAAAGCTCTAACTAAAAAATGGATGTTGAAGGACTGTCCTGCACCTGAAGATTGGATTAACGTGATCCAAGACATTTACTCGATGGAAAAGTTGACATTCGCACTGAGACAGGACATGGATGGGTTCATGAACTTTTGGCAACCCTGGATCGCATATGTGTCTTCCATTAGATCTAATCTTTGACAAATACCATTTCAATAATGGTTCCGCTCTTTGTTCCAACTCTACTCAGATGCTCTTTTACCTTTATTTACTTACTTTTTCTTTTTGTTTGTTTTTTGCTGGTTTGTTTGTTTTTTGTTTTTGTTTTTTTTCTCTTTAATTTCACTTTTTCTTTCACTTTAAAAAAAAAGGGGTGTTGTAAGAATTAATCTTCCAATGTTGTCAGATATCAGAAAATAAGGGAACATGTGATGAAAATGAAAACAATGCATTGCTGTAAAGACCTGTATACCCTTTACAAAAACTTAAATAAAAAAAAAAAAAAATAACAGTCCCCTTTTCTTTTGTAACTTTTTATTTGGGTTTACTTCCGGACTCACTGGAAAGACGAGGAGAAAAATACTTAGTAGTAGATTAGTTTATTTGACAGGGACAGTGCAATAAACATAGAAAATTAATCAAAGACAATCAATCTGATGTGTTGCACATAGAGTGTATAGCTATTAGCTAATTTGCAACTCTTGTCCCTCTTATTCACTGTTTTAATATTGGCAAGTAAAAAAGCCCTAACCAAAAAATGGATGTTGAAGGACTGTCCTACACCTGTATGTTAACAACAACTGGTGCAGACCGGGACATATCACTGTTAAACAACGACACTGCAGCAAAGACATTGAGTTGCTAGCTGTTAGCATGAGGCCTACATATCTCCCGAGAGAACACTCACACGTGATCTGCATTGTTGTTTATGCAAATCCGACGGCGAACGCTGGGACAGCGCGTGACGTCATCCATTCAGTAACCAGCAGGCTGCAGACAGAACACCCAGATGCTCTTCTCCTCATCTCAGGCGATTTCAACCACGTTTCACTGTCTCCCATTCTGCCCACTTTCACCCAGTATGTCACATGCCACACTAGAGACAATAAAACACTGGATTTGTTCTACGCAAACACTAAGGAGGCGTACACCTCATCACAACTCCCCCCACTTGGGAGATCGGATCACAACTTGGTTCATCTCCGACCGGTGTACAAACCCCTAGTGCACAGACAACCTCCGGCCATGCACACTGTGGAGTTATGGTCTGAGGAGACAATGGACACTCTAAAGGACTGTTTTGAAGCCACTGCCTGGAAGCAGCTCTGCGATCCACATGGTGAGGACATCGATGGCCTCATTCACACCTTCACGGGCTACCTCAGCTTCTGTGTGGACAAATCCGTTCCCACCAAGACCATACGGCGTCACTCAAACAACAAACCCTGGATCAACCCTGAGATAAAAACACTTCTGAGAGAGAAGAAGAGGATCTTCAGGTCGGGGAACAGGGAGATGCTGAAGTCCGTACAGAGGGAGCTGAGGAGAAAGATCAGAGAAGGCAAGGACAGCTTCAGGAAGAAGATGGAGGACAAGCTGCAACAGAGCGACATCAGCGGGGTCTGGAGAAACCTCAAAACCATCTCGGGGCTCCAGAATACCTCCCCCCAGGCCACGGGGGGCAGGGAGTGGGCGAACAACCTGAATCTGTTTTTCAATAGATTTGACCAACCGCCCTCCCCCCTGTCTGCACAACAACCACTGCTGCCTCTAAGAAATCAAGTCCTGCTACCCACTCCCCACTCCACCGACACCCCCCCCACTCCCAACACACAGCCCCCCATCCTGACCCTGACCAAGACCCAGGTGAGGACGGAGCTGAGGAAGATCAAGGCGAGGAAGGCGTCGGGACCGGACGGCATCAGCGCAAAGCTCCTCAAGTCCTGTGCAGACCAGCTGTGTGGGATTGTGACGTATATCTTCAACATGAGCCTGAAACTGGGGAGGGTACCACAGCTGTGGAAAACATCTTGTGTGGTACCTGTACCAAAAACTTCCCACCCCAAAGACCTGAACAGCTTCAGACCGGTGGCCTTGACGTCCCACTTGATGAAGACCCTGGAGAGACTGCTCCTTGCTCATCTCCGCCCCCTGGTGGAACCAGCGATGGATCCACTCCAGTTCGCCTACCAGCATGGCATTGGGGTGGAGGATGCGGTGATCTTCCTCCTTCACCGTTCTCTGTTCCACCTGGAGAAGCCCGGGAATATGGTGAGGATCATGTTCTTTGACTTCTCCAGTGCTTTCAACACCATCCAACCGATGATCCTGAAGGACAAGCTGCTGCGCGCAGGGGTGGACCAGCACCTGTCATCATGGATCCTGGACTACCTCACGAACCGGCCTCAGTTTGTGAGAACCCGGGACTGTGTTTCCGACACGATCATCAGTAGCACGGGGGCCCCCCAGGGAACGGTGCTGGCTCCCTTCTTGTTCACTCTTTATACTGCGGACTTCTCACACAACACAACACATTGCCATCTACAGAAGTTCTCTGATGACTCTGCGATCGTTGGTCTCAGCA